>JAGVVM010006001.1:0-26860 GCA_019149425.1 Psidium friedrichsthalianum
TACCATTTTTACAGTTTTATTTTTCAAGCTTTTTGAAATGACACGAACCTCACACCTTTTTTGGAACCTCTATTTATTCTAACATCTCACACTCTCTTATACGGAACGCCTAAAGGCACACAAATCCTTTCGTAGAATACTATCCTTTTTTGTTTCTCTTTATTTATTTTTTTTTCCAACTCATCATCCATGGCTCCTAAATCTCCTCCTCCAAAAGAAAGGTGGCAAAGAAAAGTGTTGGGCAAAAAGGTATTCGTACAAGGTTGATGAAGGGAACTAGAGTAAGCGACACTGATCCAATCAATTATCTAGGTTGGAACACAAAGATGAAAGGGTTTATTTCTCCAAGGAAATCAGGTTCGTCTAAGACTAATTTGAATAAGAGTTGCCTTAGCCCTGTCTATCAAATCCTTGTATTATTCCCTAAACGCATGATTCTAGTAATGATACGATTAAGTTGCTATTAGATATAATGAAGTTGCCAGTGAGAAAGATTTTGTTCTTGCTATCCTAGAACTGCCATTGCAATTGTTAAAACCAATTGCCTCTATGTTCCTAGAGTATTTCTTGGAAAGGAAAATACGAAAGTTGTGTGCATTTGGGTATGGAAACCTAAAAAGACATTGACAAAGGGAATTGTTATTAAGGATAGAATCAAGAGGAAAGTGATTATGAGACCAGAGGAAGACTTAATGATGATGATGAATAGTGAAAGACTTTAAGAGGATTCGAGGTGTTATAAGAGATAAAAGCTCTAAAAGCAAAACTGTTTTAAGTGAGAAACATCTTGACAAGTATGAGTCCTTTGAAGGAAAGTGTTGTTTATAGCCCATAGGTATTTTACTGAAGTTTTTGATAGGGTTGGTACCCTATAAGAAAACACCTAGAATAGATGAAGTTTAAGAGATTTTACAACTGCAAGAAGGTCAATATTTCCTGATTTGGTGACCTATATTTATTCACTCTATGCTTCAAAACTTCATATTCCCTGTTTTATACTATTGGGGCTGTCAATATCATTTGCATGTTAGAGAACTTGGCAAATCGATGGGTGTTGAGGAAATGGATTTTGTGCCCATCGATATGCAACCTAATGATGCCTATAGCTTTCTAACTAGAAAAGAGAATTATTCAAGAGATTCTAAGGCGCATATTGCTTACAATGATTTTCCACTAAAGCACATTATAATAAAAAGTTGTAATCGAATGTCTGAGACCCAAGGCTACTTCAAAGACAGACATTTCTAAGTATAAAGCCAAGTTGATGTGGGGTCTACTGACTGAGTATACATTCTCTCTGGCTCACACTGCCTTTCTCCACATGTATAGAACCTTACAGAAGATGAAAAGACAACTGCCCTACGCAGGATTAATCTCTCGAATTATGTTCTTCCACAATGTCAACATTCCGAAAGAGCTTTTTCAAAATGATACTCAACTCGAGGTTGCTGGAGAGTCCATGATTCAAAGAATGGGATTTGGACTAACTGCTGGAGAATGGTTGAACAAAAATAGAGAAGTTGTTGAGATCGAACAAGAGGAGAAAAATGCAGAGGTTGAAAGATTAGCCAAGAGAAGGAAAACTGCTACAAGTAAGGGAAGAGTAGTTGAATCCCCATAGGAAAAGGATTCTGAAGAAGAGGAAATTGAATCAAAAGACTCAGAAGCCCACTCCATTAGTTTTATTTGCAGATATGCATGGAGCTCACACAAATAATATTGATGGCTTTGATAAGGGAGAAGTAGATATTACTAGAGATGTTGGGAAATCACTTGCGGAGGGGGATCCTAATGACAAAGAAGAGGACCTTCATAGACTCATGATGATGGGAAGGAAAAACTGTTTCAGATGGAGAGAATTCTATAGAGAAAAGATAGGAACAATATGATCAGGAAATGCATGATGAGTCATGGGATGCTTAGAGAAATGAACTTGAACATGCAACAAAGTTGATGAGCACATTCCAAGTCCAAAGATGTCTAAAGAAGACATGCAGGTTGACAAGTTAGAAGAATTTCTGATCATAATGGAAGTTGCGGCTGTAATTCCTGCTAGTCAATAGAGATTCAAGAAAGAAGAAAGAGCATCTGTGGCCTTAATTGTTGTTCAGAGGCAAGATGAATCTATTGCTTGCTCAAATTTAGCAAATTACTGATCTGAGTATGCAATCCATGGAAGATGGTGCAACAACTCAGGGGAGCAAACTTTACTAAAAGAACCTGCAATTGAGGAATAACCTGAGGAAACCAAGAAAGATGCTGATGAGACCAAAGAAATTTAGACTAATATTATTCAAGAGGAGAAAGTTGCTGAGGAACCCAGAGAAGAAAAATCTGATGCTTAGGAGGAGCAATATGTCAAGAAGATCACAATAGAGCCACCCACAAAAATTTGAATCTGTTGCTGCTGAGAATGCTAAAGAGATTTCAGATGCAACCCCTTCTCAAATTCAAGGGAAGAGTGTTTTGCAGCATTTCTTGGATATAAGTACCAGGGGAAAGGCTCAGATGATTGGTGAGCAAAGAACTCAGACTCCTGTTAGGAAACTGAATCTCCAAGCGACATTGAATGCCTTTATCAAAGAGCTGCTGGATACGAAGTCACTATAGAGTCTGGTTCAAAAGAATGTAGAAAAACTTTAGATTCAGGTGCTTCAGAGGCTGGACGGAATGGAGAAGCTAATTGAGAGAAAGCTAATCACATTCTAAGAATGCTTGATAAGTATTATCGCCTCTTCTACGCTCACATGTCAAATTTGGATACCTACACACTAATTAGGGATGACAGAATCAGTAAAGAGTTTCCAGAAATGTAGGCCCTTAAAGACTTTGCCTCTCTTCTTGCTAGGCTAAGCAAAGCATCTCAAGAGACGCCTGAAGATGTAGAAAAAGAGGGTGATAAATAGCCTATTGATATACTCTCCTCTTCAACTAAACAAACTCCTCCTCTATCCACTTGAAAAATATTTTTTCAAATAGCATGTGTTTGACTTTATTTTTTTTTTCATCGGATGGTTATTTGTGGACATATTATGTCAACACATTATTATGGTCTAACAGCGTTATTAGTTTATAATTGCATGGCTTGCTATTACTTTATTATTTTTGCTGATAACAAAAGGTATGGTTATTGCATGTTTGCTTTTGATATAGTCATAGTATGTTACTTGGATGGAGGAAGATATTGCCTCTAAAAATTATATCTCTAGAAGACTTATGTGACACGTCAGCATGGACTTTACTAAAGTTCAGAGTCACTATTCTAGTATATTCAGAATCAAAGAGTCTTCTTCTAAAGACTGTTTCTGAATAATGTTCAAATTGTACAATATCTTTTGCCTAAATTTTGAAGACCTACGTTTGGCAGGTTTTTGATTTGGCCACGACTTTTATGGAAGTCTGTAAGATTTTATGGACATGATTATTCTCCCATTAAATCATGAGAATATCATTGATTGGAAAGTACTTTCTAGGAACGAGATATCCTAGAGATTTGATTTAACTCTACTTATGGAAACTAGGAGTTTGGTTGTATTGGCGATTGAATCTAAAAGATTAAGACTCTACTCCAATGGCTACTTAAACTTCCCAAACACAAACTTTTTCAATCATGATTGATGGGGTTCAATTAGTGATTGAGAAGTGATCCTTTAAAGGACCTTGGTAATGGCTAGTTTGAGGTCAAAGGAGTATAAAGGAGATTAATAGTGACTGTTGCGATAGAGTGAAGAACTAACAAATTCCAAAGTGTTGAGTTATTCTAATTAACATTCACTTATTCTCTAGAGTTGAAAAATTTCATCTTTGAGAGGTTTCTTGTAAGAGCGAATTGTGTGACATCTCGTGACCTTTCAACGACTCATAGTAGAATCCAGCCAATTGACTATTATCGGAGAAGAGAGGACATAAGCTTGCCAAAGTGGAACCACTATAATTTTGGCGTGCAATTCTCTTCATCTCTACACTTTTTTCTTTGTGTTTAGTATTTTGCATGTTTTGCTATTAAGATTAATCTGTTCTAATTTGACTATGTTTAAATTTCACATTTAGATTCAAAATTATTTAGAATCACCTATTCACCCTCCTCTATGTCATATTGCTAGAAATAACAAACGAGATGGAGGAGAAAGAGTATGTGAGGAGAGAGAATTGAGATGGAGGAAGAGAGAGAGAGGAAATTTTTTCTATTTCAAAAGGGTACATAGAGAGATGAGATAGGGGGAAAATTGATTTTCCTTTATCAAGAAAAGAAATTATTTCCCTCAATTTTATAAGGAAATTTTTTGTTGATTGGAAAATATTTCCTTGATCATATATTTTTCGCCCCCACAACCCTAGAAATTAGGGAAAATATTTTTCAATAAAATTTTTTCCGCAAAACAAACGGAACCTTAAACTTAAACCTATATCCAACAATCATAAGAAAATCAATTTTTGATCAAAAGTTATAATAATTAAATATAATAAGGTATCATTATATGGCAACCATGTCATGAATTATCATTCACAGTAGTCACCATGTAAGATATGTAAGCTGCTGAAATTGTCCCATGGTAGTCGTTCAAGGCCGTCTAAGAGGCGAGGCGAGCTCACCAAAATTGAGCTCGAGCCTTCATTTTGTTAGATCTAGCGAGGCCACGAGCGTTGAGCGAAATATAAAATAGAAGATAACAGTTATTAGAGCTAGAATTGAACTCAAGCCAAAATCGAGCTGGAGCTTGAGCCTTGATTCCGTCCGATCTAGCATGCTTGAGACTCGCCTCACCACCTCGATTGAGTCTGAGCTTAGGACTCGCCACTATTGGCCGAGTCTCGAGCTCGCTGGCCTGCTTTATTGCTACTGGCTGGGCCGAGGAAGGAGGAAGGAGCAGCAAAAGAAGAAAGATGAAGAAGAAGGAGAAAACAAAAAGAAAATAAAAATATAAGATTTTCAAACTTTAAAAAATAAATAAAAATGAAAAGAAAGGAAAGATGAAAAAAAAATATTTTCTCCACATTTGAACAAGTTTTTTTCTATGGAGAAGATATTTTCCTAGACTATCTTATTTTCTACGAATCAAATGCCTGAAAATTCAGAAAATATTTTTTGAGAAGTTATTTTTCGCAAAATAAATAGTGCCTATGTTTCAAAATGTCAAAAGGATCTCTAGTGTAAAAAGTGATATTTTTCTTGATAAATTGGAAATGGGTATAAAATAGATATAATTGTCATAGTTCAACTATTGTGCCTGCTTCTGGGATTGGGCTGATAAATGAATTGCAAGTTAAGAAAGGTAGGTAAATCTCTTTATTTTTATTTTTTTGAACCTTTTAATTCCCCATCGCGCGAAATCTAACCCCGTCTTCTTCTCCGCGAAGCAATGCCACCCTATTCCTATTTTTTCGGTGAACGGTGAAAAAGTAAAATGAGTTTAAAATCAATAAAGATCTTGGGCCCCACCACAGTGTAAATTTCACTCCATCTCCAGTTGAAAGTCAACCTGCACCATGCCCTTTTAGACTTCTCCATCCTCCTCCTGCTTCCCCTCCTCCCCCCCCGAACCGCCAATTCCATTTCCTCCCCCCTCTCACTACTTCTCCCCTCCCACCTCCGCCGCCGTCGCCGCCGTGACCACCGCCTCAAAATGGCCAAGCCGCCCCTCCTCCTCCGCGCCCTCTCCCTCCTCCTCCTGTCCCTCTCTCTCCACTCCCCGGCCCTTGCCGAGATCAAGACCCTGACCATAGCCTCCGACTCCCGCCCCATGATCCTCTTCGAGAAGTTCGGCTTCACCGTCTCCGGCCACGTCAACATCTCGGCCTCCTCCGTGTCCGTCGCATCCTCCCTTCCCGTCGCCCCCGACCCCTCCCGCCTCGGCTTCTTCCTCCTCTCCGACGAGTCCCTCCTCCAAGTCCTCCTCGAGCTCCAGCGCAACCCCCACTTCTGCGTCCTCGACTCCCACTACATCGTCCCCCTCTTCACCTTCCGCAACCTCTCTCCTCCGCCTCACGCCTCCTACAAGGGCTCCTACCCGGTCACGTCCCCAAACGAGTACTCCCTCTTCTTCGCCAACTGCGCCCCCGAGAGCCGCGTCTCCATGGAGGTCCACACCGAGCTCTTCAACCTCGACCTCGACGGATCCAGAGATTTTCTCTCCGCCGGTCAAACTCAGCTCCCTTCTCTCTTCTTCCTCTTCTCTCTCGTCTATCTCGCCTTCCTAGGGTTTTGGATCTACAATTGCTATCACAATAAGAGATCCGTCCATCGGATCCATCTGTTGATGGGCGGATTGCTCCTGATGAAGGCGTTGAATCTGATCTGCGCCGCCGAGGACAAGCATTACATTAAGGTCACCGGCACGCCTCACGGTTGGGATGTCTTGTTCTATATATTCCAGTTCATTCGCGTCATCTTGTTGTTCACGGTGATAGTGTTGATTGGGACGGGGTGGTCGTTTTTGAAGCCCTTTTTGCAAGAGAGGGAGAAGAAGGTGTTGATGATTGTGATCCCGCTTCAGGTGTTGGCGAATTTGGCTTCTGTTGTGATTGGGGAGACCGGGCCATTCATTAGGGACTGGGTCACTTGGAATCAGTTGTTCTTGTTGGTGGATATAATCTGCTGCTGCGCTATTATATTCCCCATTGTGTGGTCGATTAGATCTTTGAGGGAGACCTCGAAGACGGACGGCAAGGCTGCTCGGAACTTGGCGAAACTGCAGCTGTTTAGGCAGTTTTACATTGTGGTGATCGGGTATTTGTACTTTACGCGGATTGTGGTTTTTGCTTTGAGGACTATTGCGGCGTATAAGTATCAATGGGTGAGTAATGCAGCAGAAGAGACGGCAAGCCTTGCATTCTATGCTGTGATGTTTTACATGTTTAGGCCAGTGGAGACGAATGAGTATTTTGCTATCGATGAAGAGGAGGAGAAGGAAGCTGAAATGGCCCTACGAGAAGAAGAGTTCGAGCTTTAAGTTCTTGAGGTGGCAAGACTTTTTCTTACTCGTTTTATGGGTGATCGTGATGCTTCCCCGCTGAAGGACAAGACAGTCTTTGGAATATCAACTAGCGGTTGCAATGGAACTGTTGCGTCAGGTCTGCTGTTCCAACTCCTGTGTTGACATGCTCCATTTTCTTTTGGTTGAAGTTGCGCTCTTTGATGTTCTAGATTTCTCTCACTAGTGAGCAAATAGCATTTGTATTTTATGATTTTACTTATTACCCCACTCATGGTGAAATCTTGTTTTAGAATTGGTTCAACCTATCTCCTCCATACATGTCTCTGAGTCTCAATCTTTGATTTGAATCCATGCCCTGTTTGTAACCATTCCTCAATCATAATTTGATGATTTTCACTTTTTTTCGTGCTTTTTTTTTGACAACCTAAAGTGATACAGGTTGATGATGCAGAAATCCTTTTCTTTATTGGTGTTGATGCAAACTCAGCTCTCTCTGTGTTGTGTGGTCTTCTGAGAGGTTCCAGTGAAGGAGCCCTCATCTCTCATCTTTGTTCAGAAAATGAGGGAGCTTTTCATCTAGCTATGAATCTGTGTGTCATCAGACATTTGGCTTGTCTCTATCAACCATTAATGAGTTAGAGTTCTGAATGGATCAAAGAGCACTTGTGTGTGAGAAGTATAAACTGAACTTTCTTTAGTGAATTTGCTAGTGCATTCACTGACATGTAACATTACTTCTCACACACAAGTGCTCTTTGATCCGTTCAATAAGGTCACCCATAACTCGTCTCTCCAACCCTAGGCAGTTCCTTAAGATATCCCTTTTCCATGTGCTTTTAATTTTTAAGAAATCAAGTATGCATCTGAGTCATTGTGTTAGTTTGAATACCTTGGGAGTCCGAAATTAGCTGTACATATAGATTGTTGAGAGAGCCCTTTTTTTTTTGGGCTTTTGGGGGGGGGGGGGGGGGGGGGGGAGGAAGAGTTTTGAAGGGTGAAAAATAAAAAGAGTGATACTTTCAGTGCTTTCGCAGCGGGTCATGGGTAACCATCTTCCTAAGCAGCTAGTGTTTGCTTGTTCCTTTGTCCGAGGATGACCACATTTTGACGGCTGAGGGCTTCGATTGTTACGTTTGTGTGGAGATATCTCAACTTAGTAATTGCAGCTTCTATGGTAAAAATAGCTTTCGTTAAATGAAAGACAATTTCAGTGTGAGTTAAGAGATGTGGACTCAAATGTTTCTATTTATAGTAGGATGATCCTAAAATCCATAGCACTAGGATAATTTACTTTGATGTTATATCTGTAAGTCTATACATTCCATGGACGTTTTTGTAGTTTTATAACTTGAGCTGGTGCATTCACCCCTACTAGTAGTGAAAGGCCTGGCAGGCATGATACGGCATGGGAGATGAGTTTTACTAGATTAAGGGCGCAAGCATTTGATGAACCTGTTCCAGAAATAATTTCTAGAACAGAAATAGATTTTTCTATTTCTGCCAGAAACAAAAATTTTTTGTTTCTGGTTTGGGCCAAAATCTATTTCTGGAACAGTTTTTTGTTCCAGAAATAGAAAAACAGATTTGCGTTGCCAAACGAGTTTCTGTTCCAAATCTATTTCTGGAATAGGTTTGGAACAGAAATAGCGAAACAGAAACGTTCTCATGCGCGCCCTAAGCATCCAGCCATTCTGTCAAGCATTTGATGATTGATGATGCTAACTTGCAAAGAAATGATTTGTTCATGAGAACTGGGCCTTTACATATGGGCCTGCTACTCATGTCAGATGACTTTGCGATCATCAATGGATGAGCCAGGTAGAATGACTCTTGAGGTATTGTATGTCTCCGCTTCCAGTTATTCCTTGAAGTGTTGGTGCTGCTTTACAGTGCATGGTCACCCATAACTCGTCTCTCCAACCATATGCAGTTCCTTAAGGTATCCCTTTTACATGTGCCTTTAATTTTTAAGAAATCAAGTATGCATCTGAGTCATTGTGTTAGTTTGAATTCCTTGGGAGTCTGAGATTAGCCGTACATATAGATTGTTGAGAGAGCTGGTCCTTTTTTTTTTTTTGGAGGAGGAGGAGGTGAAAGAGAGGGAAAGGAGGGGGGGGGGGGGGTGTGTCATGGGTAACCATCATCGTAAGCAGCTAGTGTTTGCTTGTTCCTTTGTCCGAGGATGACCACATTTTGATGGCTGAGGACTTCGATTATTACATTTTCGTGGAGATATCTCAGCTTAGTAATTGTGGCCTCTATGGTAAAAATAGCTCGTGTTAAATGAAATACATGTTCAGTGTGAGTTAAGAGATGTGGACTCAAATATTTCTATTTATAGTAGGATGACCCTAAAATCCATAGCACTAGGGTAATTTACTTTGATGTTGTAAGTCTATACATTCCAGGTACATTTTTGCAGTTTTATAACTTGAGCTGGTGCATTCACCCCTACTAGAAGTGAAAGGCCTGGCAGGCATGATATGGCATGGGAGATGAGTTTTACTAGATTAAGCATCCAGCCATTCTGTCAAGCATTTGGTGCTTGACGATGCTAACTTGCAAAGAAATGATTTGTTCATGAGAACTGGGCCTTTACATATGGGCCTGCTACTCATGTCAGATGACTTTGCGATCATCAATGGATGAGCCAGGTAGAATGACTCTTGAGGTATTGTATGTGTCCGCTCCCAGTTATTCCTTGAAGTGTTGGTGCTGCTTTACAGTGCATGGTCACCCATAACTCGTCTCTCCAACCATATGCAGTTCCTTAAGATATCCCTTTTACATGCGCTTTTAATTTTTAAGAAATCAAGTATGCATGTGAGTCATTGTGTTAGTTTGAATTCCTTGGGAGTCTGGTGTGGGGTTGTGGGGTGGGTGTCATGGGTAACCATCATCGTAAGCAGCTAGTGTTTGCTTGACCACATTTTGATGGCTGAGGACTTCGATTATTACGTTTTCGTGGAGATATCTCAGCTTAGTAATTGTGGCCTCTATGGTAAAAATAGCTTGTGTTAAATGAAATACGTGTTCAGTGTGAGTTAAGAGATGTGGACTCAAATGTTTCTATTTATAGTAGGATGACCCTAAAATCCATAGCACTAGGGTAATTTACTTTGATGTTGTAAGTCTATACATTCCAGGTGCATTTACCCCTATTAGAAGTGAAAGATCTGGCAGGCATGATACGACGCGGATGATGAGTTTTACTAGATTAAGCATCCAGCCGTTCTGTCAAGCATTTAGTGCTTGACGATGCTAACTTGCAAAGAAATGATTTTTGATGAGAACTGGGCCTTTACATATGGGCCTGCTACTAATGTCAGATGACTTTGCGATCATCAATGGATGAGCCAGGTAGAATGACTCTCAAGGTATTGTATGTCTCCGCTCCCAGTTATCCCCTTAGTGTTGGTTCTGCTTTACAATGCATGGTGCTTGCTTCATCATAAGCATGGAGATTTGGATTTAGGTTGGACCTATCCTTTTGCATGCTGCATAATGCAGTTCCATTTCACAAATACCATGTTATTCAGAAAAAAAAAAAATCAGTTAAGATGATTTGGCATATTGATTTCTGGTCAGAATATGGTTTTTCAATGTTGAGCAGTGACTTTTTGATGGGCAAAGTTGAGTCCAATACCCTAGTGGAAGATATTCACTTGTCGCCACTAAAACAGATGTTTAGGTCATGTGAATTACCATATCTAGAGCTCAACATCAGAGGGGGGGATATGATGAACGCATGCAAGAACTGCACCTTGAGCATCTTCATCTTGCTGCTGATTCTGTTGCAGTTAATGCAGAGGGATTGATGGGGGAGAATGACAACTTAGTTTAAGGAACTTACCACATCCACTGGGTTTGTCTGGACTTTTTGAGCCACCTTTTTCAGTACGAATGTGTAGAACTGACATTGCACTCAACGTAGTGCACGAGTGATCTTAAGCAGAATGCCGTACCATTATTGTTTCTCTTGGTTGTCTGCGTGAAGTACCCGCTCGGTCACTGTGGACTAGATTGGATTAGAAAAACGAACTAAATAGAAAGCCAAGTGTTAAAGCAGGAGAACGAGCATTTTGTTGGTACTGGCCATTGACCGGCTAGTGACAAGGTTGGCACAGGGACAGAGGAAGCGAGAGGGATTTCAGCAAAGGATAATAATGCATAGTCGGCAAAGGCAATTGGCTAAGCAACCCAAGCTGTGGCAGCTGTGGCTGCACCTCGGTCCAATTTGTGGAATTGCAAATGCAACTGGTTCTTGAACTATTGAGCCAATTCGCTCGCGAGTGACATTGCTCCGGGGAGCGAGTTGGTGCTATGATTTGCCTGGCTAGGTAGGTTGTGGCCAAATTATTACCTCCTACGTGAGTTCGTTCGACGGTGAGTCAGATCAGAAAGCTAGCGAGAGAATTGCAGAGGGTTATCTGGCAATAGATGATTAAGTTTAGACGTCATTGACCATAACGAGTGACGTAAGTTGTGACTTGGTATCTAGGCATCGTTGGAAAGGGGTGTCAACGGGTGGATTCAGTTCGGGCCTTCATGATACCTGAACAAACCCGAGTATGAAGGAACATATAGGGGTGAGCAACTTGGACCACCCGATTCTATAGAGGTCCGGTCCGGTTCCCAATTCTTAAAATTGGGATCGGTGATCGGGCGGTCCGGCTCCCGGTTCCCGGTTCCTAGGACCGGACCGGACCGCCCGGACCGGACCGGTCCTTTTTTTAATTTTTTTTTTCTAATTTGGTCCGTAAATCTCTTTTGGCTCGTTGCACCTTTTATATTTTGCTACTAGGAAGTCATTTTATATAGACATTGAAGTCATATAACGTTATTGATTTCAACAATTAGAGAATAATTTGGGTTACATTTTTTTTTTGCTCCGGTCCGGTCCGGTCCATTTGTCGGTCTGGTTCGGTCCGGTCCAGTTCCCGGGAGGTTGGTCCGGTTCCCGGTTCCGACAAATTGGAAATCGGGACCACCGGTTCGGTTCTCGATTCTTGAGGGGAACCGGATCGGACCGGGAACCGATCACCCCTAGGAACATGTGTTTCATGAACCAAACCGATACCCAAACCGCATAAAACCCAAGTCGAAAAATTTTCAGTGTACGTTTCGGTACTGGTTATTTTGAAGGAATACAAAAACACCAAATAACCTTTATTCTTCTCAAGTCCTTTTTCCTAAATATTTGGACCTAAGAAGAACCTCAAATCTCAAAATTCTGCGGGCAGCTAGTCACCGCCGTTAGATTGCCGACCCCATAAGCTCTGGCCATTGATGAGCTCCAGCTCGCTATTCTTGCTGCCATCGCTACCACCACCAACGGAGCCCCTCTTTCTTTGCCACCCATGATACTCAAAACTGAACATCCCCTTTGATCTGGTGAAGACAACTCCAAATCTGGAGGTGGGTCATGGAAGTGTCGAGCCTAAAATATATATAGAGAGAGGGGGGCGGCGGCGCAAGGGTTTCAGGGTCTTGCCACCGAAAGTGAGTCACGGTGAGGGGTGCGGAAGTGGCAATGGCTGCTGGCACAACAATGGACAGAGGACACGATGCATGGTTGATTTGCGAGCGAGGGTGAGGCGATTCCTCCGAACACTTGCTTTAACTTGTATATGATGGTGGATGTGATTTCTGCCAGTTGATTGATCTCGTGCGCTACTCTTATTGTGACAATCACTTATTCATATCTTTCTCTTTACCAGACTTACTGGTTGATTTACTTGCTTTCTTTTGGTTCAACAAGGATGCACAGTCAATGAGAACGAGAGTTTCCATGTCTCAGTTGCTGCCTACTTTAGCAGCTTGATTCATTTCGATGCGGTTCAGATTATAAACCAGAACCAAAGAGGGACAAAAACACGTTAGTTTTATCCGTCACCGGAACCGAAAGAGAACCGACCCACAAGGACCCGAAAGTTCCAGAACCACAAGGACCCTAAATATTCATTGTTTGTGTTAATTCTTCTTAACATTATGATATATTAACAGCGAGTGGCCGCAGTGCAAACATGGTAATGAGCCTAACGTGTCGATGGTCGTGTTCAAACTTTTGCCGTCTCGTGTGGAACTTGTGGTTCGTACTGCATTGATTGGACGATATGTGTTGCCCTTGTGCTCTGTTACTGTTTATTCTAGAACCAGTTAAAAAAGAAAAAAGAAAAAAAGAATAGAGATCCTCCAGATTTAAGAGCGTAAATTTAGTAAGATACCAGACATATCGGCCGCTAGGTAAGTGAACAGCTCAAACCAAGTGGTCCTTATTTCTATTACGAGATAAGTGAACTGAAAGTCCTAGAACTTGTTACGAAAGTGCAATTGAGACATAAAATTTTCAAAAAGTGCAATCAAATTATTGCATTCGAGTTTTAAAACTTTTAAATATACAATCAAGTTATAAAATTTGTCATGGGAGTGCAATCACATTTTAAAACTTTCAAAAATGTAATTAATGAAAGGGCTTGATTTGACAAATTCGACAAGTCGTAGAATTTGATTGTACTTTTTGAAAGTTTTAGGATTCAATTGCACTTTCTAACAAGTTTTAGAATTTAATTGCACTTTTTGAAAATTTTAGCATTCAATTGTACTTTTAGGATAAGTTTTAGGATTTTCAACGCATTTATCTCTTTTATTTTTTAAATTATTTTCCTATTTCCCCTCTTCCCATTTTTCCCCTGCCGCACCCAACCTTGTCCTTCGCAGCTGCAACCAGGTGGAGCATAATTGACCACCCCCTCCCAGTCGTGACGTCCCTCGAACAAGGTCACCATGCTAGTGCCACCACGCTCCTTGGTTAGCATGACGGTATTTTTCTTGGGTGTGGGGTCTGTTGTGTAAATCCCTCGAAAGAGTGACGGTATTTTGATCCTAAGGGTAATTTCACTGGATAAATTTACTCTCCTAACTATAGAGGGTTCCGATCACAATAGGAAATAGCACCCATTATTATTATTATTTAACGCTTCTTTCCACTTTTTTATTTTATTGTTTAAGTTGAGTTATGATTTTTATGTGTTCCATTCATGTGAGCTCTTGAATCATATGGGTATTGGGCTCGCATAAGTGGAGTGCACCCTCCTCGTTTCTTGTGATCCCCCATCTTGTAATGGTACGGACTTCATGCGATATAAGCGCTTCGACATCAACAGCATAAAACGTAATCTTCGAAAAGCCAATGCCGGCAACTTCGGAACCCAATTGCTTCGCCATCGATGCATTCTCAAATCAATTTTGTGCCAAAGGCGTACGCATTTCGCAGACGTCATTTTCTGCCCCCTTTGGATTACTACTCCTCGCGAATGGTGACTTGTCGGTACTCGGAGCGAGCCAAATGTATGGAACTTTGTAATGAAATCACAGGAAATAATAAAAAGATCGAACGAGAAGCACCGAGTACTAAGAGAGCGAGATCAACTGGCGTCAACCCATATGATCATGACCAGAGACAGCCTTGATCTGCACAGTTATCTGTCTCATCCTCGTTGGACAAATGTTGTTACTGTTCCTAGTTCACCAAATGTGGAGGCCATGAACGTGGCCTCCCCTTCTGATTTGCGTTGACGTGCGTGCTCCTTAAGCCATACACTTCAATTTTGCATCATTTGCTTTTTTTTTTTTTTTTACATATCGATAGAGATTTTTCATAGTTCAACATTATATTGTGTGACGTTATTACATTTCTTTAAAACTAAGTATAAAGCGTCGTAAAATGTGAGTATTTTGTTTTAGTACGTTAACCAAGTGCAAGGCATTGTAAAATCAAAAGGTTATGTGGTACGATATCGCACTTGAGAACCATAGATTGTTCGAAGAAATCTTTGTTCTGTCGTGTCAGTGTTGAAGAAGAAAAACTAGCTGCAGCGAAATCCATGTTTGTAACTCACTAATTAAAATACTGGTTGGCGATATATATTTTTCGTTTTGAACCAGAGATGAAGAATGTGGCTCTTTCCACGAATTCTTTTGAGGGTATATTGAAGTGGGTTTAATGGAAATCATTTTTTCAACGGGATATTAGCGATATACGAAATAAGTAATTTTATTGAAAATTTCATGCAACGATCCAAATACAAAAAAAAAAAGAAAAGAAAATAGAAATTTTATGATTCACCCTTATCAAGAAGCAAGATGAGAACATATATTGCAATCTAACAAGTAAGCAATAAAGACTGTGCTTTTACATTCTTACTTACACGACACATATAGCAAACCAAATGACTTCTAAACCAATTTCTACATTCTTTTTACTCGTGATCCACGATATCAACACTGGCAGAGCAAGAGAGTAACCGGTGGAAGATCCTAGACGCAGCACTCCATGATAACTCCCTCACCCTCCTCAGCATCACACACTTCTTCTTCCCCCTTGTCCTTCCTCTTGTTGTCTCCTTGTCGTTGTCTCTCTTTCTCTCTCTACCAAAACACTTGGTCTTGCTCACTTGGTCTTCTTCCTTGGAGAAGGGGTAGCTCCTCAGGTATATCTGCCGGCACGAGATGCTGTCGACGACCTTGGAGCGGTAGCGGTGGTGGGCGGTGACTGAGCGAACAAACTCAGCGTCCGACTCGGGCCACTTGTAGAGGTTCACATATGTGGCTCGGACCGGGACTCGGGGGTCGCGGCACACGGTGTCGTTTAGGCAGTTCGTTATGCAGACGGAGCTCATTGCTTTGGAGATGGGTTTTGGCTTATTCCAGCTTTCCTATTTGGGGGAATATATGCAGATATAGAGGGTACATGTGCTGAAAGCTTAGATTGGAAGCAAAGATAGCATGAGAGAGAGAGAGAGAGAGAGAACATATAACACGAAATAATAGAGTGCCCCATGCTTATAGTTGATGCCGAGCGGGTCTACCCCTTCATCATATTAGAGAATTGTTTCCTAAATAAAATAATCATCCACATAAGTGACTCAAATAACATTAGTCCTATAAAAAAAATTAAAATTAGGAAGTTGCTCAAAAAATAAAGCATGGGTCATCATGAAAAAGGCTTCAAGTTTTCATGGAAGATCATGAGTGGGGATTGGTTTTTTTAGGGGGGGCTATGGGAGCTTATGATGGGGGTTTCACAAGCCGCTGAAATTGATGGTTCGACATAGTTGGTAATAACTATGTTTCTTACAGCATTGATTAACAATTATGATGGGGCTCTTTGTGCATTTGACATAAATTGCATACAAAATGTGTATTGTTATTATATGAAGAGGTTATATGAAGAGATTTTGATTGACACAATCTCTACATATCTCTCTGTCTCGCCAGATCTGGGGAGACTCAACCTCGACCGCACCCTCCCATGGAGAGGCCAACCTTATCTAGCATGATTGCCAATTTGGTGACCAACTAGAGAAAGAAGAAGGGAAAAAAAAAAGAAAAAAGAAGAAAATGAAAAATGAAAAAAATGAAAAATTAGTAAAGTATTATTAGAAAATGTTCATATTAGTGTCGATGTCCATGTTAGCACTAGTCGGCCAAAATTAACTGAATGGATTGCAAAAGGTTTATGACTCAATTGACAAAAAAAAAAGGACTAATTGATATAATCGCAATAGGTTGAGGATTTTTTGATAATTTTCCTAATTACCTAAGGTTTTTGTGTACTTCATTTTATTATCTAGCCATGCTTAACATGCTAATTTGGAAAGCTCAATAGAATTGCTTTAATAAATGAATTTTAAATGGTATGCTAGCGGTGTAGATAAATAATCACATAAAACATGATTCAAGCACCGACACGTAAATAATTTTGGCAAATTTTAAATCGGGGTTTAATAAAGGTTGGGAGTCAAGCATTAACTTTTAAAAAACTGACAAAACTCCGTTACTTGACTTTAAAACTTTCTTTTAGTGGACCTTTTGTTGAAATTTCCTTTGGGTATTCTTGTCACAAAGATCGAATGTGTGTGTCCATGGAAGCCACGGGTTAATAATACGATGGAGATGACCTAATTATTGACTACATGAGGTTTGGGCCAATATTGGCCCAACGAAGGAATTGTACTTGTGCCAGGCCTAACATTTTCTGTCCAGATAATACCAGTTTGGGTTCACTGTTACTGCTCTTTCCGATGAAACCCATTTTGCTGAGCCTCAGGTCATGTAGGGACTTTTCAGATCGAGGACAATCGCTTGAGCCCATTATGAAAGTGAGGGGAGAAAAAAAAAATTTGCAAGCTCATTTTACGACCATACATGCAACAATATCAATCAAAGTGAAATGCATATTTCCTTTATTGAGATAACAACACAAATAGTTATTGAACTTTTGTTCGATGTACAATTTGATCCATGAATTTATAAATTGTTCGAGATGGTCCATGGACTTTATTCTAATGTGCAATATGGTTCTTGAACTTTTAAATTATTCAATGTAGTCCCTAAACTTTTGTTAAATATTCAATTTAGTTCATGAATAAATGAAAATATTTAATATTGTTTCGAACTTGAATTAATGGAAGGATAATATTAAACACTTTCATATAGTTCAGGGACTAGGTTGAACATGTACCAAAAGTCTACGGATTACATTGGATAAATTAAAATTTCAAAGACTAAATTGTACACAAGAATAAAGTCCATGGAGCACATTGAATAACTCAAAAGTTCAGAGATTACATTGCACACTAGGCCAAGTTCAGCGACTACTTATGTCATTTTTCGTCTTTTATTCTGTTTGACTCATCCATGTTCGCTCTACGAATAAGAGTCATGTCAATTTCATTTTGACAAAAAAAAAAAAACGAACAAACAATATTGCATTTGGAAGACCTCCTCAAGGAATCCATGGAAGCCCTTGTGACCCAAGGTTTTCTTAGGGTTAACCTAGAAGGTTAGGCTCCATTTGATATGCAAAAAATGAATAATTTCAACAATATTTTTCAAAAACATAATTATTTATATCGCTTGAAATAATTAATTAACGAAAATAATTTCATTATTGACAACAATTTATGCCTAAATATTTTCCTGAATGATGAATTGTGTAAGCGATGCAAGTGGTCATTTTCAGTAAAAATATTTTTCAAATTATTTATTGTTCGCGAAATAAATGGAGCATGAATGCAATTCATTTTCTATTGTCACAAATGAATGAACAAAAATATTTTCTTTCATTATAATGTTTTTTTCATTAGCGATAACAAAATTTATGTCTAAACACTTTTATGGGCAATAAAAACATAAATTTCGCCCACTCATTTTGTAAGTGATATGAGCGACCATTTTTAGGAAAATATTTTCTGAATCATTTATTTTTCTCAAAAGAAAAAAAAATGAAGTCTTAGTTTGCATGACACGGTCGACTAATCAATCTCAGTCACAGGAATCAGTCTACCAATGGCTTCCAAGATCTGGCCTCCTCCTCTCCTAATTAACTTTGACATTGAAACCAAACAATAAAGGCTCGTATCGTGACATTATGATCTTAAACAACTTGTTCATTCGCGAAAGATATAAAAGAAACGCCGTGTCTACCAAGGAATCTTTGCTAAATTGTTTTTATGAGGTGATAGTGACCGTATTAGGTAGTTAACCAAGCCACTCAGTCGATGCACAGGTTCCATTTATTTCAATTCTCGGCTGTAACATGTCACGTACATCACTTAACAAGTAAGTTTGAATGAGTTTTTCTCAGTAAATTTAGAATTTCCCTCTATCTAGAGGAGGGCTGGCGATTCGTGTTCTCGTTGTGTCTATTATTCATATTATTTTATGTTATCGCGAAAATAAGTAATTGCGATTAGTCAGAAAGCGCTCTTTCTTATCAATATATGGACGACAGAGTGCCTGTTTCGGGTTAAAAACTGTGTCTGATCGTGTCGAGAATGGCTCTCTCTCAATAAACTCTTGTCTTATTCTTGTGTCCTTCCAAAAATTGCTCACTCCTAATCTAGAGCCCATATTTCTCATAAAGCAACCACATATATTTTGGCCGAATTTTGTAAAAAAACCAAAACTTTAGGTTTAATCCCAAACTTGTCCTAATTTTTTTCTTTAAAATTTTTTTAAACTTTCACTCTGGTCCCAATCTACCATCGCTAATCCTCCGTAAAAAATCACTAGTAAGTCTTTTGATGTGGCGATTCCACATCAATGCAAAGTCGACATGGAAAAACTCCATAGAAACGACGACGTTTTAGTGGATTTTTTTCCATGTGAACTTCTGTCGTGGATTTTGCCTGACGTGGAATTCTAATGCCAGAAGATTTAACAATGGTTTTTTATGGAGGACTAGCGATGGTAGAATTAGGACTAGAGCAAACGTTGAGTTTCTAAAATAAGTTTAGGGCAAAATTGAGACTAAACTTAAAGTACGGGATTTTTTTTTTAAGGGACTCGGTCTATAGATTTTTGTTATAGAATGTACGCCTCACATGGATTCACATGATCCCCCCCTCTCTCTCTCTCTCCCCACATGGAACAAGGGAACTTTCAGGTAGGCACATACGAGTGCCGAGTCCAAGGTGGATATAACTCCCCATGCACAAGTTCGGTCCGCAGCGGATGTAACACCCTCACCTAACCTCTTCTGTATATCATTATTCCTCACATTTCGTGAAGCAAATAAAAGCGTGTGGATCTTAGATTAGGAGGGTGTGGTTCACCCCGAAATCGAAAAATCAACTGAAAGGAACTTGAAGATGGAGTGAAAGAAAACTGGTAATGAACATAAGTCAAAGTGGGCCTGGGATAAATGGTTGTGTCCTCCTGTAAATTGCAGAGTCAAACTGGAAGGAACCTTGTAAAGTCAAGGTAAACAAACTAAGAAAGCGAAAGACTTGTTTTATCTGCGTTAACCTCTAATCCCAGTAAAAAGCTATCCTTAATGGATTTTTTTGTCATATTTTGACAGAATTTCCAGATATAATGTCTATATTTCATCTGCTTAAACTCGAGAACTTAGCATGTTCCCTCTAAGTTAAGACTCTGTGAACGCCTCCGAAAAATGCGGTATTAGAGGTGTTTACTAAGATCAATAGACTATAAGATCCTGATGCGCTATGTGAAATATAAGGTCGTATGCTTATGATCCTGCGGTCCACTTGATCCTATCTGTAAGGCTGTACATTTGAGGACTCAAATTATTCGGCAACTAATTGGAGGAACCACATTTGGATATTGCTGTGGACTCCACCAACCCCAATTATTGTAATTATCAACTGTTGAAATTTGTTGAGATATCGAGAGAGGTCTGATACAGTATGGAGGATCTTCGTTCAAGTTGTTCATGTTATGTTTCGTTAAAAAAAAAAAAAGAAGAAGTTTTTTTTCCTCGGTACTAGGGAGCCAAGAATAATCTATTGAATGTGTTTTATCCTGAAGATGCCCTTCCCAACGAGGAATCCTTTCATCAGCAAAGTTCCCAAAAGGTGAAGAGCGTCAATTATACACTTCTTGAAAAGAAGCATCATCGTGTTAGGGCACAAACAACAACATGTCTCTGCGATTTAGATCTTCTAAAACATTAAATTTTAAAGATAAGATGTTTCTCTCTCACATCGTCTCAAGTCGAAATCAAAAGAAGGAAGAGGTGATGCAACTTCCGATAAAAATCTGCAAGCGCAACTTTCTCACCTACTAAAAGCAAGTTAGACACCGGTTGGACACTTGAATCACCAAACCTCACTACCCTCCCTTACATTCTCTCTTTTACTCTCTATAAAGCATTTCTACGTTGCCCTCTCTCTAACGAAACCCCAAGCATAAATCACCCTCACGCACCTCTCGTGTCACCGCCACCTTCGCCACCACTGATGTCGTCGGCGAAACCTAAAACCCTCGCTGGTGACAACCTGCCCCTCTTCACTCCGAACCAGCGGCTCGAGCTCCAAGGATTCTCCCGCAAAGCCAAGCACAATGGCTCCTCATCGACCCTCGCCGAGCTCCTGAGGAGGGTTGAAGAAACTCAAATTGGAGACCAATTGCCTTCAACGCCATCAGTCCATGTCCTCCAGATGACTTCCTTCGCATCCTCCTCCATCTCCACGCCGACCGCCTATCCCTTCGTGCTCTCCTTCAAGAACTTGACTTACAGCGTCAACGTCCGCCATAAGCTGGGCTTCTCATCGCTGCTTGGGCGAGAAAAGTCCCATGATGGTGCGGGATTGCCGGGGCGGGCCGACACCAAGGTCTTGCTCAACGCCATCTCCGGGGAAGCCAGGGAAGGCGAGATAATGGCTGTCCTCGGCGCGAGTGGCTCAGGAAAGTCGACGCTTATCGACGCCCTTGCAGACAGGATCTCGAAGGAGAGCCTTGGAGGAGCCATCACGCTGAACGGCGAGGTTCTGGAGTCACGGCTCCTGAAGGTGATATCAGCCTATGTCATGCAAGACGACCTCCTCTTCCCGATGCTGACCGTGGAGGAGACGCTCATGTTCTCCGCCGAGTTCCGGCTCCCACGCTCACTCTCCAAGTCGCGGAAGAAGGCTCGGGTCCAGGCGCTGATTGATCAGCTCGGCCTTCGGAGTGCTGCGGGCACCGTGATCGGCGACGAAGGCCACCGAGGCGTATCCGGTGGAGAGCGGCGGCGCGTCTCCATTGGCATCGACATCATCCACGACCCGATCATCTTGTTCCTCGATGAGCCGACCTCTGGCCTCGACTCGACGAGCGCCTTCATGGTGGTGAAGGTACTGCAGCGGATTGCCCACAGCGGGAGCATCGTCGTCATGTCAATTCACCAGCCGAGTTACCGAATAATGAGCCTCCTCGACAGGCTGATCTTCCTCTCTCATGGGAACACAGTATTCAATGGCTCGCCGGCCAACTTGCCCAATTTCTTCGCTGAGTTCGGGCATCCGATCCCAGAGAACGAGAACCGGACCGAGTTTGCACTCGACTTGATCCGCGAGCTCGAAGGGACGCCCGGCGGGACAAAGAGCATGGTGGAATTCAACAAGTCGTGGGAAGCGAAGCAACAGTCATCGATGGTCCAGAACCGTGACGTCACGGGGACAGGACCCAAACCCTCGCTCAAGGATGCCATCAGCGCAAGTGTCTCGAGGGGCAAGCTGGTCTCAGGTGGCAGCGGGGACTCGACCCAAGTTGCCTCGGTTCCGACCTTCGCGAACCCGTTATGGATGGAGATGCTGGTGATCTCCAAGCGGTCGCTGACCAACTCCCGGCGGATGCCGGAGCTCTTTGGGATCCGGTTCGGAGCCGTCATGGTCACCGGGATAATCCTGGCGACCATGTTCCACCACCTCGACAACTCCCCAAAGGGCGTCCAAGAGCGGCTCGGTTTCTTCGCCTTTGCCATGTCGACCACCTTCTACACCTGCGCGGAGGCCATTCCGGTCTTCCTCCAGGAGCGCTACATCTTCATGCGGGAGACCGCGTACAACGCGTACCGCCGTTCCTCTTACGTCCTTGCCCACGCCATCATCTCCGTCCCCTCCCTCGTCATCCTCTCCTTCGCCTTCGCAGCCACCACCTTCTGGGCCGTAGGCCTCGCTGGCGGGTTCTCGGGGTTCATGTTCTTCTTATACGCAGTCCTCGCATCCTTTTGGGCGGGGAGCTCCTTTGTGACCTTCCTGTCGGGGGTCGTTTCCCACGTCATGCTCGGGTTCACCATCGTTGTTGCCATCCTTGCCTACTTCCTGCTCTTCAGCGGCTTCTTCATCTCGCGGGACCGGATCCCGCTCTACTGGATATGGTTCCACTACCTCTCGCTCGTGAAGTACCCGTACGAGAGCGTGCTCCAGAACGAGTTCGATGACCCGGCCAAGTGCTTCGTGCGAGGGGTGCAAATGTTCGACAACACGCCGCTCGCGGCAGTGCCAGAGCCGCTGAAGCTGAGGCTGCTGAAGAACATGGGAAACACTTTGGGCATGAACCTTACTGGCTCGACGTGCGTGACCACCGGGGTCGACATACTGCAGTCACAGGGGATCACGGACATCAGCAAATGGAGTTGCCTATGGATCACCGTCGCGTGGGGGTTCTTTTTCAGGATCCTGTTTTATTTTACGCTCTTGTATGGGAGCAAGAATAAGAGGAGGTAAAATAATTTGATTGGTTTGAAGAAAATGGCTGCTTAAATTGGTTTATTGTTTGTTTTGTAGTCTCTCTTTTTTTTTCCCCCTCTCTCCTGTACCACGACAAATGTAACGGCTAAAAGAGAGTATTTGTCTAATTTCCAGCAGGTGGAACTGTTCAAGTTATTTGTTCCAAAATTGATTATGTAATAGTTTTTGAATAACTATTATGGTAATAGTTTATTTTGGATCACAAAAAATAAATAGCATTTAATTAAAAATTATTGTGGGATCTACTATTTCAAAATTCGTGGTTCATAACATACAAATATTTTAATCGTCATGCAAAAGCTATTACGCTAGCAAAGTCTAAAGGTAGTGCTATTTCCATCCCCTATATGACTAAATCCGCTCAATTTTTCATAAAAAAAGACAAAATTGTCCTCTATCATTGAATTACAATTTAAATTGGTATTTCCAAATTTATTTACTTTCCTTTTTATTAGTTTTCTTATATCTAGGTAGGATCAACCTACCATAATTAAGAATTTGATACGTTCATTTTTTTTTTTGTTTCTTGAAGATTTTCCATGTATATTAAACGCAATATAGCTTTTTAAAGTGAGATATTACTTCCATAAGAATTTTTTTTTTTGAAAAGAGAAACTTCCGAAAAATCTTGTTCTTTTCTACATTGTCGATCAAATTTATGAATATATTATTAAGTACATGAAATTTAATTAAATCAAGAAATTGTATAAAGTAAGAATTTTATTTTTGAAAATGATATTTTAGATTAACAAAAATGAATATCCTCTATGAACTCTTTATGCAAAAAAAAAAAAAAAACATCATGATGCATAATAATTTTAGTGTTTTTCCTAGATATTAATTCTCTAACGCATCAGATGCTTTTATAAAAGGTATCTCGCCAATGTACTAAGAAAAAAAATTTATTTGGTATAGTAAATAAAGAAACTTGACATATATTTTAAACTAATGAAATTAATAAAAATTTCACCAACAAAGTGAGCTCTTAAAACAAGAGGGACAAAACATAGAGAAGTATGATGAAGAAGATACTTTTCAGTTTTTTACTATCAAAGAATGTCTTTTTTCTTACTACTAATGATATAATTTTACATGGAACATGTAAAAGGTTATACGAATACCTAAAAATACACTTTTCTTTAATACTCTAAAAAGGAGAATGTAAAATGCTTAATTATGGCAATTATACTAAATAGAAAAAGGAAAAATGGTAACAAGGAGTTACTTACCTTTACCCAAAAAAATGGTAACAAGGGGGGGTGTGGTCACAACTTTAGATTGTAGTCGAAAAATTGAGGCCGCTTTTGTCTTTTTAGTGTAAAAGGGGGTGGGTTTAGTCATTTATAGGGGGGAAATAGCGCTGCCCAAGTCCAATAACAACAGGTAAATTTTTGTCCAAGTTATTTCTTCTTCTTCTTCTTTTTTAATTAATTAACATGGCTGAAGGCTTGTTGGAATTGACCCGCTATGGGATTTACGTTATACATGAGAAAAGCACCTGAAGTACTAAACAAAATAGGTATTGGTTTCGTAATGGTTGGAGCAGCAAACTCAGATTCAACAAGAATCTCATTTTTTGGTAGTATAAAAGGGAATTGGCCCAAAAATTGAATAGGGGTCATGATGCGGTTGGACGCCGGCGGCTGACTCAACTCAATTGCCCCGAACCATCCGATAAGAGACTGAGATTTAACGTGAAATGGTAATGCTCTTGTTTTTCTCCTCGACGATCATAGTTGACTACATTATCAGTAATCTGGGCATTGGCGAAACTTATAAGATTGAAAGTTAGTTATAATCTCGGCATTGTTGCCAATCTTACTTCTCCAAACTTGAAAGATGATCACTGCTTCACTGGGGATGACATCTTGTAAATTTGGGCCTATTTTTTCAACATTTTTTTGATTTTTTTAGACAATTTTTGAACACACTGTTTCGCAACAACTTTTGAATAATTCAAGATTTTCAAACTCTCGGGCCTTTATCCTCAATCGACGTCCCGGACCATGCTATTCTTTTTTGATAGTTCAACTGCCTTGCCCTAGTGTGGGGAATATTCATGAACTAGATAAAATCGGCTTAAGTATAATTAGGGGTGTCAATGGGCCGGGTCGGGCCGGGTCTCACATAGGCCCGGCCCGGCCCGAAACTGAATAGTGCCAAGCTCGGCCCGGCCCGGCCCGGCCCGGCCCGATACCCGAATTATATCAAGATAATCGGGTCGGGTCGGGCCGGGTCGGGTCGGGTCGGCTCTTTTTTTTTTTTTTTGCCCTTTTTCTTTTCCCGACCATAGGTGGAAATCTCAAATGTGATTAGCAATCCTCATTTCATTTTATTTTACTGGAAATAACAAAACGACAACATCATTGTCGCGACCCTCCCGAGATTTCCGGATCCCGAGGGAGCTAATGGATTGCTAGGCCCATTGGGTATCTGGGCTTGGCTCGGGCCCTCCCAGGCCCATACCAAATCGCGTCAGGGAAATTTAAATCGAAATCGACCTTGGTGTGGTCAGGTGACATGTGAATAGTGTGCATGCCAACGGAGTCGCCACCAGTCATTTATTGGAGGGTATGACTGGAAACCCTATCGAACGATTGGGAGATATCGTTCGATCCTACGAAAACCAGAGATCTAGATTCGGGGACTTTGTTACGTCGATATTGCCATCAACGCCCTTTCGGTACCTAAGTTGAGTGATTTCCTAATCTAAGGAGTTCATGCAGGCGAGACTGGGTAAGGTAGGCTTTAAAAATCTAAGGGGTTCATGCAGGTGGGATTATCTATCCTATCAATCACAACCAGAAAAATAAATGCACAATCAAGAAAGTCAAATCAGAAAGCAAACATATCACGTCAAGTCAAATACAAAGCAGAGGGGAGTCCTAGAAGTCTGGAAAATACACCAATTAGGTTTGAAGATGATTTGGGATGGTTTGGAATGATTTGGGTCAAATTGACCAGAAGGGCAGAATGGTCATTTTAGAAGGTTCGGGAAGCCAGAAATATGAAATTAGGTCAAACCAGTTGAATGTGGTTTTTTCCTAATTTTCACAATTTTTGGGAATTTTTTTAGCTTTTGTAGGATTTTTTTTGAAATTTTTTTTAGAATTTTTTTTTAGAATTTTTTTTTGGGAATTTTTTTCTAAATTTTTCTGAGAATTTTCCTATTTTCTAAAATTTCTCTTTATTACTATTTTATTTATGATTTATGATTTTTTTTTAAACATTTTTACCCCTCGGGTCGAAACGGCGTAGTTTTCATTTTCTATTGATTTTTTTCTGAATTTCCCTATTTTTTAAGGTTTTTTTTTTGAATTTTTTTTATGATTTTCCTTATTTTTTTCAATTCTATTTTTTTGTATTTTTTTATTTCTATCTACACTTTTTGTGAATTTCTGAACTTTCTAAGGACTTTTCTATTTTATTATTTTTTTGGGGAAATTTTGGATTTTTCCTATTTTTTTGGGATTTTTTTTAGAATTTCCGTGATTTTTCTAAAATTTTTCAATTTTTTTAATATTTTAATATTTTAATATTATTTATTCCGAAAATTATGATCTGGGCTGGGCTTCTAAGCCCAACCCTCCCAAGGCAGAGAAATAAGAAAGGGCTTGAGGCCCAAACGAAAATCTAAAAAAAGAAATAGGCCCATGTTGTATTTCTTTTAAAGTCATTTTCAATAAAGGCCCAAATGCAAATTGGCCTTCGCCTAGCCCATACGCCCTCATGCTAAATTTGACCTAAATAAACCCTAAATCCTTGGATCCAGCCGCCAATAGCCACCTTTTCCTTTTTAAAATTTTTTTTCAGTATTTTTTATTATTATCCTTTTTTACTCCCACTGCTTCGTCTTCTTCGTCGGTTTCTTCTTGAATGGTC
>JAGVVM010006002.1:0-22367 GCA_019149425.1 Psidium friedrichsthalianum
GAATCTCTGTGACGAGATGGTAATAACTTCGTCTAAGGTCTAGAGGGAATACCGTGTAAAGTACTCCCACGATCAGTCAAGATAAGTCAGTGATTTTACAGATAGAAACACTGCTCTCGGAGTTATGTTCGATAGTTTATCGACTTCTGACAAGTTCTGGCATTCGAATTAGGCATAGAAGCTATGATAGAGTAGTTCTATGCAATTTGTTTCCAGAGTAGACGATCAGCATGATGTAGTTGAACGATTCTACAAATAGTGGTATATACGACATTCTGTGAGGTAATTGGAAGAGCAATGGATGATGAGAATTTCCTTAAGAATGGCTAGAGATCGCTCATAGTCCGCAAGCGGGTGTAAAAAATGGTCTGAGATTTTTATAAAGCATAACATAGGATTGTGGCTAGTTATGAATACGTGAGAATAACCTAGATGAAGAACTGGAAGGAGACATACGTGTGTTAGTGCATAAAGGTAAAACCCGAATGGCGAGGGGAGGAAAGAGGAGGTTATGGTATGTGCTTTCCCGAATCTAACATTACAAAAGTGGTTCAAATTCAAAGGACCTATCGGGAAAATAGGTTTCATTCTTTACATTTTATTTTCCGAAGTTAAGCTGTCGAATGACATATATAACAAAAAAAAGGTCATGGGGAATGTCTCGGAAGATGATTCTGATTTGTTGTATTGTATTTTACCGATCTTAAGTGTTGCCAAATGGCGCTTCAACCTAAGACTTTTCGGGATAAAGGATTTCAGTCTTTATAATATCGTTATCCCGAATTCCGTTGTTACCAATCTTAATGTTGAAAATTTTTGAGAAGAGGTTTTTCACGTATGTATACTATTGTCTTCCGAGTTCAGTTTCGTCCAGAGAGATATAAGTCGAAGATTCTTTTTTCGAGAAGAGTGTTTCAGTCCTTCATACCGGTAGTCCTCACGAAGTTAAGTTATTGGGAAGAAAAGTTTCAACTGAAGTCAAGATTTGAAGTTCTGCTCCATCCTGTCTCTTCCTCGCGCTGCTCTGCAACTCGATTCTTGCGCTTGCTAAGTCACAGTTCTTTTCAACTCTTGCATGCTTAAACTCTGCATCGATCATAGGCGCATAGATTCAGTCCAATTCTTGGCTTACGAAAGAAGGAGGCTCATTTTCGTTAATTTTAAGTCTTGCTTCGAGCTCTTCTTCTTCTTCTTAGGCTCTCAACTTCTTGTTCCGGAACATAGAGTGTCAAAGTAATAAAGTGTATCATCCTGACATTTCGCACGCATGCAGTTCATCTTCAGCACCAGTTGTGGATTGTTACTATAAGAGAAAATGAAGGACGAGTATGCTGTTGACCCTTACAGTATCTCTGCTTCAAAAAACCTGGGCTGAAAGTCACGCAAATACTTGGAGTTTAGTCAGAAGCAGGTAGGCAAGGGTTTCCTGAGCAAGATCCTCAGGGAGAAGAATCTTAGCTCGTTCAGTTCTCTCTGATGAATCCATAATCACTTTCCAATAACCAGGTTTCCAAAAGATCCAAGAATCTCACATTATTAGCCTTGGGTTAAGACCTGGAATAGGGACGGAGATATGTCACTCGAGAGATTTGGCATATGATTCAAATCAGCATTCCCTGATCTGAGTAGGCAATCCTTTGAAGGCAGCCTCTTTGCTTGATTCAGACAATGGTGGGATCTCTTTGACGGCGGAGTAGCATTGTGAAGATGATGAGTATGTCAGATGCTCTGGGGGATGAAACAGGCTGCGTTAGCGAGGAAGTGGTTGTGGGAATTTCACTTCAAGAGTCAAGGTTGGCATGTGTTGATGAGTGAGTCCTGTGATCCAAGGGAGCAATTAGTCGCAACTAAAATACGTTGAGAAGAAGTGGATCAAGAAATTCGCGTACCAGAGTACACGAGCAGAGTTACTCATTTTCAGGGGGACGTGAGGTTTGGCAGAGGCAGATGTGATTTGGATTGGCTTCAATTTGAATAAGCGGAGGAGAATTACTATAGTTAAGAATTCGGACAACAATTAGAGTGAAATAATTCAATAGTAGAGTGAGTCAGCAACTTTTCAATCAAGAAGTGTTGGAAAAAAGAGGTAAAACAGAGGATGTACATACCAAGTGGATCTGAGGAATCAACTTCTTGGACAGACGGCAAGTCTTCGGGAGTAGCCTGAGGCGATGTAGGTATTGTTTTAGGAAGAGAAGATTCTGTTCTTTCGGCAGGACTTGAAACTAGGATCAATGCAGTTAATGAGATAGAGAAGAGGTAGGTGTTCTCTTCGTAGAATATGAAATTCAAAGAGTAAAAATCAGGAATGGCAAGCCCAGCAGTCATGATATAAATATAAAAGAAGATACAACCACTTACCTTTGTTTGATTGTGGTTTCTTCAATAATCGGAGCGGCATATCGAGAAGTGAACCTTTAGCTGGAGCTTTTGAAGGAATAGGCACGAATATGCGGACGCCTAACCCCTGTGGCGATTGTTTCTGGGTCGGCTTTTTCGGAATAGGGGATTTTGGTGAAGCAGTCCTTTTCCTTTTGTCATCTGCAAGTATACATAATAATGTTAAGTAAAGAGGTGAGCCTACATTACTCTTACAGAGAAGAGAAAAAGGTCAGTTTACCCTTCTTAGCTTCTCTTAATAATGCTGGAAGTGCTTTCGGCATCGCGTCTACCTTGGGAGCCATATTAGGATTCATTTGTTGCAGTTCTTGATCCAAAAATGACCCCAGATCCTGACTTTCGGAAAAGATGCGAGAATGGTAGTCATTCGACCAGTATGTGAAGTCAGGAGTGGCATATGCGGGCTTCGGTTCATATTCAGAAACAAGAAGCTTTTTGTAAATCCTCCGGATGATTATATTTAATTCGACGAAGGGTGAAGCATCCGAAAATTTGCAAAAAACTTTATCAGGTAGAGAGGAAAAGGAAAAGGTATATAACGCAGGGACAGGAATCCCCTAGGTGAGCCCAAATTGCCGAGTGCAATATTGGGGAGAATAAATTTCGAAACCAGAAGTGAGCCTACCCTTGAACGAGAGCCTGACAGGGAGGTCAATGGAAGTCAACATGGTCTCCCAGTACTCGCTGCGGTTGTTTGGAAAGCCGGGAAGGTGCCGGTGAAATTCGGTAGTGAAAAAAGGAGAATCAAAAGTCTTTACAGCAAAGAAGTAGAGCTGAGTGATAAAATATTGAAAATAAGAAGAAAATTCGGCATTAAGAGGAATGAGTTCCCGACTCAAAGCTTAGCAAGGGGGAGTATTCGGTACAGAAATAGAAAGGGGTTGGCTGAAACGGGTTTCAGAAAACCATGAAGGAAAATAAAAGACAACCCAGATTTGCAAAATTCAAAAAGGGCCACCGAAAGCCCCAAGAGCACCCATAGAGGTGATAAAAGCGGCATGGGATAGTCCCCTATATAGGAGAGCAAGAGTAGTTTTGCAAAGGGTTAGCTTGGTTCCTGCAGCTAAGGCACTGGCTATGAATAAGAAATCTTTAGAAACCCTAATGACAAGGTGACAAAAAAAAACTTGCACAGCCAGTAAAGCAGGAAAGCGATGTACTCTTCATCGGTGACCTCTCCATCTTTCCGAAAGTATTTACTTAAGAAAGTCCCATAGGACAAGTCAGAATCTGAGAGCTGACGAAAATTTGGGCTAGTATTTATTGAAATGGTAGCAACATTTTCTCCTATCGGACTAAGACCAGTAATACAAACAAGATCCATAAGGGTAACAGTCATCGGAGCAAAAAGGAAAAAGAAGCAATTAGTGGATGAAGACCAGAAGCTAGAAAGGGCACTGATTAGTTCAAAGTTTAAACGGTAATCAAAACAAGAAAGGCGGAGAGCGTCATGGATTTGAAGCTCATCCCAGAGTGCGGCCTTAGAGGCGTGAAGTCGGGAGTACCATTGGTAGAAAGATTGATCAAACGGGAAAAAAGCCCTAAGACGGGAAGGTTGAGAAGTTCAATGGTAAGATTGAATAGGTGAATGATGAATAGGAAGGACTTCGGTTAGATGACGAGGGAAAACTTCAGAATAAACCTTCGGAATAAAAAAATGGTTGTAAAGAGCATGACCTAAGACGAAGGAATCATTACCGTCGTCGTTCAGAAGAGAGAACTAGTGACGATTGTCCAAATCATCCGACTCCATGAACTCGAAAAAACGACCAAGAGCTACTGTAGAAGAAAAGGTGGAAACTTGAGACGCCATTGGGATGAAAATAGAGGACTGGTGTAAGAACTGAGTAGAGTGCAAACGAAAGAAGAAGGAAGAAGAAGAACAGACGAACGCAAAACTGATTTGAAAGGAGACAAAAACTTGATTTTGTGGGGACAAAAGACTTTATAGCCCGTACAAAAAGCTGAGATGACCTAGATTGGAAACGACGCGAAAGGTGCCATTTGGGGACGAAAAGGTACGAGACGATGAATCATTTGTTTAAAAAAATTAAAGTTCCTTTAATTCTTTTAAAAGGGGGCATATGTTGATACCGAAAAGTCGTTCCCTAACGGTTCGGTATGTTGGAAACGACATTGTGTAGAAAGACTTCATTAGTGGATCCCGAAATGCAGTAAAAATAAAATGACATACCGAATGGCATAATGGTGTTTTTGTATTCGGGAAGGTTGAAAGAAAGTATAGAGAGATAACGAATGGAAGATGCAGTGTGCGTGTATTCGGTAAAGCAAGTCTTGGGCATGAATATTATGTCCCGAAATTCGGGATATGTGGAACAAAAATCATGGGCGTGAACATGTTTTTGGAAGTTAAGAGATGATATTAAAAAAGAACTCAACTGACCGTGCAGTTACAAGTGAAATCGGAAATGCTCCAATTTCCGTGAGCCAATTGTGAAAATCGTGGGATGAGAAGAGACCAGCAGAGGCACTAAAATTCAAAAGTTTGAAATCAGAAAATAATTGCTCATTTAGTTAGAAACGTGAGAAGAATAAGTACCCAGAAAGAAGGAAAAGTAGGGACCCCCGCAACACAAATCAGAAAAGTTACTTTGTTTCCTTAGAAGTGTTTTAGCCTTTCTCGTATCATAGTTGCCATGCACTTTCAATTTCCTATACTTTCAAATCTTAGTAATTTACTTCTCATTCACAGCAAGTAAGAGTATTGTAATAGTAGATTGTCTAACTTTCGGAGTCTTTTCATCAATCATCGCCTAATCTACACTGTTCATCCCATTTCTCCGTGAAAACAGAACCACGAACCTGCACTAATAAAAATCGAAGAACGAATTTCGGTGAAAGATATTCCCAATACAAATCACGTGAACACCTAGTAATCGGGATTTCAGGGGCCAGTTATGGTGGATGTTGTTAGGCGGGCAAAGTTAGAAGTGTATGTCAAGGTGTGATTTGGCCAAGAAGCCAGGGAGAAAATTTATGAAATTTCTTGCTCGTGAGTTGGATTTGTGATGGTGTTCGACCATCGAAGTCACAAGTGAATGGAAACAATTGGGTGATTGGTGGGTTTTGAGAAATAGATAATGCAAATTCGAAGTGAAACTACTTTTAAGCATTCAACCGCGACCTGTGGGCGTTGTGACATTCTAAAATTTGATCCATTTTTGGGATTTATGAAATAAATGATTATCTCGTCGATACACTTTAGATAAATCTCACTCAGAATTGATTACTTTTGAGAAGATTGACCGTTAGGGAAAGGTTAGCTAGGAATTGAGTACGTAGACCTAAAAGACTTGATCATGAATTAACACTTTGGCCATAAAGATTGGTGAGGGAATATTTTGGACCATTATACGTTGATTCGAGAATGGTTATGGAACAATTTGCCATAGTTATACAATTGGATCATGGGTGATTCCATTTGACCGTCGTATGTTTTGCAAACGTCCTTAAACCAATTTCTAACAATTGTGACCTTCGAGACTAGTGATTGATACTCATAATTACATAACAAACAAGGTCGCCATGGCTTGACTTAAATGCAACTTGAGAATTCAATCATGGGTCGATACGCGTAATTCCTAAAAGCCGCATGTTGGTTTGAGATACGTTGAAGTCGCAATCGATCCATTTTAACCACGAATTAGACTCCGAAATTGGGTATCGAAATTTCAAGGATATCATTGCTAATCTTTTGGACGTCGCCTCATTTGGTTTAGATATTTATCAGTCCACCCCAAATTATTGGGAAAAAAAAGTGAAATTCGAACCAAATTGAAAAAAAAAAAACTCTTTTTGCCATGAGTTGCGTTAAATTCCTTAGATTTGTAGTATAGGTGTTTTGGTCTTTATTTAATACTTTTCTTTGAGTGATCTAGTATTTGCTATCATTTATCATAAAATTTTCAATCGGTCCTAAATTCGCAAATTACCAAAATGCCCTCCCTAATTATTTGCAAGAGACAAAATAATTAATGAGTTTTGAATTTTTAAAGTTCCCCCATTAATTTTTAAAAATCCACCATTCACCCATCAAATCACATTGTATGTCATCTCAAGAGATCACCTCACCTTTTCCCCCAAAATTTCTCCTATTTCTCCCTTCTTCCTCCCATCTCTCCAATTTTTCCCGCCCTCTCCTCTTTGGCAGAGATTTCTCTCTCTCTCTCTCTCTCTCTCTCTCTCTCTCTCTCTCTCATTCGACTACCCCTTTCCTCCTCTGCGTTGCCGTCGTCACTGCTTGCCCAACCGCCGCCTTGCCACCGTTGTATTGTTGCGCCTTCATCGTCGTTCTTGCCGTGCTGCTGTTCGTCACGGCTGTTGTAGCTCGTTTTGAGAGCTTTTTAAGCTTGGATTAGTGGTAAGCAACCCTTAAACCTCGATCAGGTTAATAGGTTACTTTTGATTGAAGTTAGGGCTTGATTTAGGTGAGTTTGGTGGTTATTTATGGGCTGTTGGAGGCTAATCCGAGGTATGCAATTTAGTGATTGATTTTGTGTAGTTGTGTAATGAATTTAGGTGGTTAAATAGAATGGATTATGAGGTTGAGGACCTTCTTGTTTGGGTAACTTTATAATGTGGCTTGGAATGGATGATTTTGTGCTAAAACCTAATTGCGCGGCTTGGTGTGATTCCAAAATTGGGTCTCTAGCATATGATCGTATGGCTAATTTGGATGGTTCACGACTAATTATATTCTTATTGATTGATTTCAAAGTGTGATTGTGGAGTATGTGGATGAGACCATCAAATCTTGGTCCGGTTATGGCTGACATGTTGATTGTGTGATGCATTTAAAGTAATCATGATTGATCTTGGCTTATGTGTGACCAATTGAGTTGTGGATGGTGTTTGCACAATCATGTTGCATCCTGATGCTTGTTACATGGGGTTTTTGTTAGAAATTATGTGATAATTATGTTTATGTGATCGCCTAGAACCCTGATGCATCTTACGCAAGAAATTGAACTTATCTTGAGGCATTTTACATGAGATGTCGTGGTGCTCTATGGGGCAAAGGATCGCAAGCCTGATGCATTTTATGCAGGTCAACCTAATGTGTGTTACGTGGGTCATTAGTAATCTGGACATTTGATTGTAACTGCCTTGTGGATCGCCAAGTGTTTGATATTGTTCTTTAAATGCGTTTGATTCATTAGACGCTCTTATGTGTGAGCGAGTAATCCCCTGGTTGGGATATGTTTTGCGAATTTATGTGGCTTTGTGTGTCCTCTTTGCGTTCATTGCATGTTCATCTAGTTTATTAGAACTGTATGTTTAGGGTGATTCGAAGCTATATGTTACCCTAAACGAGGCTTAGGGGGATTGTTTATTGAGATTTACTCTCATTGTTGTTGTTCTCAATCCTTTTAGAATCCAAACCTTGAGTATAAATGATCCACCACAACTTTTTGGGATACCGATGGACATCGAACGTGTAGTGATAGAGTATTCAGTAGGTGGAGGAAAGGTTTATGTTATGCATGCTAGTATTGTCTGGGTCGATTAGGAGATATATTTTGGAAGCCTCATACCTATTTGACATGGACTTATAGAGATGGGGATATGTTGTATGGTCCACTCTAGGGTTTTGATATACCCTATGATGGAGTTGGTGAGTGGGACCCCATAGAAGTTGTTTCCCCTAATGGTGTTGTTATTAACCCGAACACCAGCCTGAAGATTTAGAACTTGAGAAGGAGCCTATGGAGTCTGACTTAGAGTCGTCGTTTGATGATAGTGGAGTTGAGGATTAGTGCAATTGTCCTTTTTCCTTTTTGGGCATCCTTTTAGTAGGGGAGTTAGGGTATTCAACTACCGGTCCTCTTTATTGTAGGTGGTTGTCCTTAGGGAGGCTCGTGTATGTATCCGTTGTAAGTAAATGTTATATTTATATAGTGGGTTATTTGTGATGTTCAATTCTCTGTCTTCTATTGCTCTTCTATGTATGCTGTATGGAGTGATTCGATTTGCTTTCATTAGCGTTTATCTTTTTGCGTTTGATTTGGATCAATGACAAGTTATGGGATGTCACAATCTTAATGACCATACGCAGAATGTCGCACGCTCGTAGGGTTTGGGATGTGACAAGCGTAGTCACGAGAATTGTAGCTATGTCTTTTGTTTAGATGAATGTTCAAATGCCTTGTGACAATACAAAGCTAATGTCAATTGATCTCTACTTGTCACGACCATGTCTTCATTTCATTTTTGTGGCGATTTGCGTGGTGCATGTGGCATTACTTATAGTTATGAGTTTTTTCACTTGCGTGATTCAATAATTAGTTTGCTTGTTTGGATTAGTATTTTACTTGCTAAGTTATATACTTACCCTTGTAGATGTCACCATTTTTTAATTGACAATATGCCTATTTCACCTGTAACCCCTTCCAATCGTTATGGTACCCCTTTGAGTTACTCATTCTTTTGGGAGGAGCATGAGTTGCCTGACAATCCCTCGATCCTTTTCCTCAAGTACATGATGGTAATGTTGGTGGATGTGGGGCTATACAATGAGGTGATTTCCCTTAATTTTGTGTGTGTCTATATAATGCTATCGAGCTAGCTTTTTTGATCCTCTACCCTTTTCATTGTCTAAAGCTGATGAGAGTGGTAGTAGTGATAGTGGCGAGGAGTATTTGATGGGAGTAGTTAGAGGGCTTATTGTATAGGTAGGCTTTTAAGTAGGGACAGCATGGCAATGACATTTTGGAGGTGGCCATGAGTTGATGTCAGGATATCGATGGAGTATGTTACAGGGAGCTCGTACCTTTTTTATTGTTTTTCAGTGGTTTGTTCTCTTTTGTTCCAAAAAAGTTGTATTAAGTGATATGTGTGTGTGTGTGTGTGTGTGTGTGTGTGTGTGTGTGTATAATGTTTCCCAAATTTGGATGAGCTTTTGAAATATTTATTGTCTATTTTAAGCTGTAGCAAACCTAAGAGGTTGTAACCCTTTGGTGTGCTTACTCTTAATGCATGCACTTGTGTAACGGCCTCTCTTGTTTAGTTATTACGCTTCTACATGCGCCCTCTGTTATATACGTATTATTAGATTAAAGTAGAGATTGTAAGCAGGAATGGTGCCTTGGGAGGGCGTTACAAGCATCGAGTTCTCGAGCTCTATTTTGGTGGATCCAAGACCAGTGCTGTGGTTATGCTTGGTAGTTGGGATCCGAACTTAAGACCTTAATACCCATGTTGGGTTCCTTGGCTTCTCATGCATAAGTTATTAGTTCTTGAATAGTATATGTATATTTAGAAATATATTTTCCACTTCATTTTTAGATATTAGCCAAATACCGAAAAATATTGTCATTTTCATCGAAAAATATTTTCATGAAAAATACTTTTCAGAAGCATCACATTTTTTATGAAAGAAATTAAGTTTAAGTTGTTTTCACGAGGAAACAACTAATTTATCTATTCAAAGAAATTATCTTGATGGGATTATGGTAAAATATTCCTTGATTGAGGCTTGATTGTCGAGGCTAACATTTGAAGAGTAGCCATATAAGAGACCTTACTCTTCAACCCCTGCAATTATAAACAATTTCTTAACTATATCTTTAAACAAATTGCCGGTTATAATCACTAAAGGCGATTCATACATTTGTATAGAAAAAATTATCGAAAAAATCATAAATCTATTGCACTTTCGTTAAGTTAATCATAAACTTTTTAATTTTACCAATTTAGTTCTAAATCTTTTGTACTTGTACCAATTCAGTCCTAAACTTTTTGCGTTTATGCCACTTCAGTTCATTTAGATAACTTTGATCGATTGGCACTGACGTGAACACCGACCGACATTGATGAAATAATTTTCAATAATATTTTTAATTTTTAAATTCTTTATTTATTGTTTCTTTTTTTTTTCCTTTTCTTTCTTTTTCTTTTAAGTATTCGTCTTCCTCTTTCTTCCTCCATAGGGCCGGCAATGACCTCGCCACTAGCACTAGCCAGGTCAGCGCCGCCCAGCCATAGCGTGACCACAGCTGGGCGAGGCCTGGCCTCAACCAAATCTAATGAGACCGAGCCTTGCCATTGCCTAACCTTGACTTTGTTCAAGAAAGCAGTTGAGTAGAGAATAGAGGCGACGAACGCCAAGCAACCCAGGCCGATCATTAAAGAAACCCCCGCAACCACCAAATTCATCACACACTTCAAGCTCATGCCCATCATAGGCATCGGGAATTTGGAAGGAGGTTTCGTAGTGATGCTTCAAAGTCCAAGCTTCTGCAAGAAATCGACTAAGCAAGGAATGAGATAGGTTCAGTTCGTGAATGTGAAGCAGGAAGGAGGATCGATTAGTGGCAGCAGAATATAGATTTGGCTCGGACCGACCCAAACAGATAGACTAACTGGGTGATGGCAAGGCTCGGCCGTCACCATCGCTGGGTGAGGCCGAACCTAGCATAGCCATAGCGTCGCCTTCTCTTGGTGAGGCGAGCTCACCCAACGATGACTATGTGACACCATGGCTAAGCGAGATTGGCCTCACCCAAGGACGCTGGTGCTGTCCTCATCCAGAGGCGGCGGCCCCAAGGGCCGGCGAGAACTCCTTTGGAGAAAGATGCCAGCGAGGACCCCTAAAGAAAGAGAGGGAAGAAGGTGAACACGAACTAGAGTCTTATGACACGGTTCGAGCAAAGTGCATCAGTCCAAGAGGGTTTTTGAACAAGACGGGCCGTGCTCTATTGAAGAATCTCCTAAGAAATTCTAGAAGAATCCTATGGGGAGTAGAATTGTAATTGTACACTCATGTAATTATTTTGGCTAGATGGTAATTGGGGAGATCTTATCTCCACCGTTAGATCAAGGGAAGATCTACGGATTATATTATACGAGAAATTGTATACAAGGGGCTCTCTTCCCTCTCATTTGTATCAACTCATCTCATGAGTAATAGACTTCTAGAGCTTCTCTTTCTAGCTTTCTCTCTCTAGAGCATTGTGAGGTGAGCGAGTAAGGTTGACTTGAGAAGATTTTCCTAAAGCCGCACGAGCGATTAAGTCTTGATTCGATCGACCTGTAACAAGAGGTATCAGAGCCAATGTCTAAGGCATAGCTAGATTTATCTAGTGAGTGTGATGGATCTAATTTCCAAGCTAACTACTACCCTTAGTGAGAAGGCCGTGGATGAGCGTGGATGGGATACCGAAAAGGCTAGCAAGGCGAAGAAGGGTTGTTCTCGTTCAAATTCAAGGGAGGCAATGGGGAACTTGGAGACTCGAGTGGTGAAGATGGAGATCGCGCTTGCAAAGGTCCAAGGCATGGCCGAGGATCTGTCTGAAAACATCAAAAGAGAAGTGTCTGAGAAGGAAGTGCTCGAGGCGAAGTGCAAGAGCTGAAATTTGGCATGGGGGAACTCTGAGGCGAGATGCTGGGCACCTTGACATGCACTACCGAAGAACTTCGACAATAGAATGACGACTTGCAGGCCTTGGCGTGGGCTATATGTGGGGAATTAAATGTGCTCAAGGTGAAAGTTGCCGCGGTGGAAGCTGCACGCATGAATGGAGTGATCGCCATGCAACCTACTCCACGAGTGGACGCCTCAAAGCCTAAGGAGTTCAAGGGCTCAAGGGTGGTCAAAGAAGTGGATAACTTCCTTTAACATGTGAACTAGTACTTCAACGCAATAGAGATAACTGATGAAGCCTCAAGGTTAGTACTGCTGCTATGTATTTTACCGAAAACACCCTAGTGTGGTGGCGTCGTAGGTGTGACGAGCGAAGTGGTGGATCGATCACTTCATGGGAGGAATTTATCGTGAAGTTTCGGAAACAGTTTTACCCAGCACATACGGAGGAAGAAACTCAAGAGGAACTCCACCACCTAGAGCAAAGGGGAAGTGTCCGAGAATATGTGAAGAAGTTCTCAGAGCTGTTGCTGCAAATTCCGTCGATGAACGACATGGAGGCCTACTACCAATTTATTGGACGTCTCAAGCCATTGTAACGTTTACCTCTTGCTTCACGTTGGCTTGAGACGTCCAATAAATTGGTAGTAGGCCTCCATGTCGTTCATCGACGGAATTTGCAGCAACAGCTCTGAGAACTTCTTCACATATTCTCGGACACTTCCCCTTTGCTCTAGGTGGTGGAGTTCCTCTTGAGTTTCTTCCTCCGTATGTGCTGGGTAAAACTGTTTCCGAAACTTCACGATAAAATTCCTCCCATGAAGTGATCGATCCACCACTTCGCTCGTCACACCTACGACGCCACCACACTAGGGTGTTTTCGGTAAAATACATAGCAGCAGTACTAACCTTGAGGGCTTCATCAGTTATCTCTATTGCGTTGAAGTACTAGTTCACATGTTAAAGGAAGTTATCCACTTCTTTGACCACCTTGAGCCCTTGAACTCCTTAGGCTTTGAGGCGTCCACTCGTGGAGTAGGTTGCATGGCGATCACTCCATTCATGCGTGCAGCTTCCACCGCGGCAACTTTCACCTTGAGCACATTTAATTCCCCACATATAGCCCACGCCAAGGCCTGCAAGTCGTCATTCTATTGTCGAAGTTCTTCGGTAGTGCATGTCAAGGTGCCCAGCATCTCGCCTCAGAGTTCCCCCATGCCAAATTTCAGCTCTTGCACTTCGGCCTCGAGCACTTCCTTCTCAGACACTTCTCTTTTGATGTTTTCAGACAGATCCTCGGCCATGCCTTGGACCTTTGCAAGCGCGATCTCCATCTTCACCACTCGAGTCTCCAAGTTCCCCATGCCTCCCTTGAATTTGAACGAGAACAACCCTTCTTCGCCTTGCTAGCCTTTTCGGTATCCCATCCACGCTCATCCACGGCCTTCTCACTAAGGGTAGTAGTTAGCTTGGAAATTAGATCCATCACACTCACTAGATAAATCTAGCTATGCCTTAGACATTGGCTCTGATACCTCTTGTTACAGGTCGATCGAATCAAGACTTAATCGCTCGTGCGGCTTTAGGAAAAATCTTCTCAAGTCAACCTTACTCGCTCACCTCACAATGCTCTAGAGAGAGAAAGCTAGAAAGAGAAGCTCTAGAAGTCTATTACTCATGAGATGAGTTGATACAAATGAGAGGGAAGAGAGCCCCTTGTATACAATTTCTCGTATAATATAATCCGTAGATCTTCCCTTGATCTAACGGTGGAGATAAGATCTCCCCAATTACCATCTAGCCAAAATAATTACATGAGTGTACAATTACAATTCTACTCCCCATAGGATTCTTCTAGAATTTCTTAGGAGATTCTTCAATAGAGCACGGCCCGTCTTGTTCAAAAAACCCTCTTGGACTGATGCACTTTGCTCGAACCGTGTCATAAGACTCTAGTTCGTGTTCACCTTCTTCCCTCTCTTTCTTTAGGGGTCCTCGCTGGCATCTTTCTCCAAAGGAGTTCTCGCCGGCCCTTGGGGCCGCCGCCTCTGGATGAGGACAGCACCAGCGTCCTTGGGTGAGGCCAATCTCGCTTAGCCATGGTGTCACATAGTCATCGTTGGGTGAGCTCGGCCTCACCAAGAGAAGGCGACGCTATGGCTATGCTAGGTTCGGCCTCACCCAGCGATGGTGACGGCCGAGCCTTGCCATCACCCAGTTAGTCTATCTGTTTGGGTCGGTCCGAGCCAAATCTATATTCTGCTGCCACTAATCGATCCTCCTTCCTGCTTCACATTCACGAACTGAACTATCTCATTCCTTGCTTAGTCGATTTCTTGCAGAAGCTTGGACTTTGAAGCATCACTACGAAACCTCCTTCCAAATTCCCGATGCCTATGATGGGCATGAGCTTGAAGTGTGTGATGAATTTGGTGGTTGCGGGGGTTTCTTTAATGATCGGCCTGGGTTGCTTGGCGTTCGTCGCCTCTATTCTCTACTCAACTGCTTTCTTGAACAAAGTCAAGGTTAGGCAATGGCAAGGCTCGGTCTCATTAGATTTGGTTGAGGCCAGGCCTCGCCCAGCTGTGGTCACGCTATGGCTGGGCGGCGCTGACCTGGCTAGTGCTAGTGGCGAGGTCATTGCCGGCCCTATGGAGGAAGAAAGAGGAAGACGAATACTTAAAAGAAAAAGAAAGAAAAGGAAAAAAAAAAAGAAACAATAAATAAAGAATTTAAAAATTAAAAATATTATTGAAAATTATTTCATCAATGTCGGTCGGTGTTCACGTCAGTGCCAATCGATCAAAGTTATCTAAATGAACTGAAGTGGCATAAACGCAAAAAGTTTAGGACTGAATTGGTACAAGTACAAAAGATTTAGAACTAAATTGGTAAAATTAAAAAGTTTATGATTAACTTAACGAAAGTGCAATAGATTTATGATTTTTTCGATAATTTTTTCTATACAAATGTATGAATCGCCTTTAGTGATTATAACCGGCAATTTGTTTAAAGATATAGTTAAGAAATTGTTTATAATTGCAGGGGTTGAAGAGTAAGGTCTCTTATATGGCTACTCTTCAAATGTTAGCCTCGACAATCAAGCCTCAATCAAGGAATATTTTACCATAATCCCATCAAGATAATTTCTTTGAATAGATAAATTAGTTGTTTCCTCGTGAAAACAACTTAAACTTAATTTCTTTCATAAAAATGTGATGCTTCTGAAAAGTATTTTTCATGAAAATATTTTTCGATGAAAATGACAATATTTTTCGGTATTTGGCTAATATCTAAAAATGAAGTGGAAAATATATTTCTAAATATACATATACTATTCAAGAACTAATAACTTATGCATGAGAAGCCAAGGAACCCAACATGGGTATTAAGGTCTTAAGTTCGGATCCCAACTACCAAGCATAACCACAGCACTGGTCTTGGATCCACCAAAATAGAGCTCGAGAACTCGATGCTTGTAACGCCCTCCCAAGGCACCATTCCTGCTTACAATCTCTACTTTAATCTAATAATACGTATATAACAGAGGGCGCATGTAGAAGCGTAATAACTAAACAAGAGAGGCCGTTACACAAGTGCATGCATTAAGAGTAAGCACACCAAAGGGTTACAACCTCTTAGGTTTGCTACAGCTTAAAATAGACAATAAATATTTCAAAAGCTCATCCAAATTTGGGAAACATTATACACACACACACACACACACACACACACACACACATATCACTTAATACAACTTTTTTGGAACAAAAGAGAACAAACCACTGAAAAACAATAAAAAAGGTACGAGCTCCCTGTAACATACTCCATCGATATCCTGACATCAACTCATGGCCACCTCCAAAATGTCATTGCCATGCTGTCCCTACTTAAAAGCCTACCTATACAATAAGCCCTCTAACTACTCCCATCAAATACTCCTCGCCACTATCACTACTACCACTCTCATCAGCTTTAGACAATGAAAAGGGTAGAGGATCAAAAAAGCTAGCTCGATAGCATTATATAGACACACACAAAATTAAGGGAAATCACCTCATTGTATAGCCCCACATCCACCAACATTACCATCATGTACTTGAGGAAAAGGATCGAGGGATTGTCAGGCAACTCATGCTCCTCCCAAAAGAATGAGTAACTCAAAGGGGTACCATAACGATTGGAAGGGGTTACAGGTGAAATAGGCATATTGTCAATTAAAAAATGGTGACATCTACAAGGGTAAGTATATAACTTAGCAAGTAAAATACTAATCCAAACAAGCAAACTAATTATTGAATCACGCAAGTGAAAAAACTCATAACTATAAGTAATGCCACATGCACCACGCAAATCGCCACAAAAATGAAATGAAGACATGGTCGTGACAAGTAGAGATCAATTGACATTAGCTTTGTATTGTCACAAGGCATTTGAACATTCATCTAAACAAAAGACATAGCTACAATTCTCGTGACTACGCTTGTCACATCCCAAACCCTACGAGCGTGCGACATTCTGCGTATGGTCATTAAGATTGCGACATCCCATAACTTGTCATTGATCCAAATCAAACGCAAAAAGATAAACGCTAATGAAAGCAAATCGAATCACTCCATACAGCATACATAGAAGAGCAATAGAAGACAGAGAATTGAACATCACAAATAACCCACTATATAAATATAACATTTACTTACAACGGATACATACACGAGCCTCCCTAAGGACAACCACCTACAATAAAGAGGACCGGTAGTTGAATACCCTAACTCCCCTACTAAAAGGATGCCCAAAAAGGAAAAAGGACAATTGCACTAATCCTCAACTCCACTATCATCAAACGACGACTCTAAGTCAGACTCCATAGGCTCCTTCTCAAGTTCTAAATCTTCAGAGCTGGTGTTCGGGTTAATAACAACACCATTAGGGGAAACAACTTCTATGGGGTCCCACTCACCAACTCCATCATAGGGTATATCAAAACCCTAGAGTGGACCATACAACATATCCCCATCTCTATAAGTCCATGTCAAATAGGTATGAGGCTTCCAAAATATATCTCCTAATCGACCCAGACAATACTAGCATGCATAACATAAACCTTTCCTCCACCTACTGAATACTCTATCACTACACGTTCGATGTCCATCGGTATCCCAAAAAGTTGTGGTGGATCATTTATACTCAAGGTTTGGATTCTAAAAGGATTGAGAACAACAACAATGAGAGTAAATCTCAATAAACAATCCCCCTAAGCCTCGTTTAGGGTAACATATAGCTTCGAATCACCCTAAACATACAGTTCTAATAAACTAGATGAACATGCAATGAACGCAAAGAGGACACACAAAGCCACATAAATTCGCAAAACATATCCCAACCAGGGGATTACTCGCTCACACATAAGAGCGTCTAATGAATCAAACGCATTTAAAGAACAATATCAAACACTTGGCGATCCACAAGGCAGTTACAATCAAATGTCCAGATTACTAATGACCCACGTAACACACATTAGGTTGACCTGCATAAAATGCATCAGGCTTGCGATCCTTTGCCCCATAGAGCACCACGACATCTCATGTAAAATGCCTCAAGATAAGTTCAATTTCTTGCGTAAGATGCATCAGGGTTCTAGGCGATCACATAAACATAATTATCACATAATTTCTAACAAAAACCCCATGTAACAAGCATCAGGATGCAACATGATTGTGCAAACACCATCCACAACTCAATTGGTCACACATAAGCCAAGATCAATCATGATTACTTTAAATGCATCACACAATCAACATGTCAGCCATAACCGGACCAAGATTTGATGGTCTCATCCACATACTCCACAATCACACTTTGAAATCAATCAATAAGAATATAATTAGTCGTGAACCATCCAAATTAGCCATACGATCATATGCTAGAGACCCAATTTTGGAATCACACCAAGCCGCGCAATTAGGTTTTAGCACAAAATCATCCATTCCAAGCCACATTATAAAGTTACCCAAACAAGAAGGTCCTCAACCTCATAATCCATTCTATTTAACCACCTAAATTCATTACACAACTACACAAAATCAATCACTAAATTGCATACCTCGGATTAGCCTCCAACAGCCCATAAATAACCACCAAACTCACCTAAATCAAGCCCTAACTTCAATCAAAAGTAACCTATTAACCTGATCGAGGTTTAAGGGTTGCTTACCACTAATCCAAGCTTAAAAAGCTCTCAAAACGAGCTACAACAGCCGTGACGAACAGCAGCACGGCAAGAACGACGATGAAGGCGCAACAATACAACGGTGGCAAGGCGGCGGTTGGGCAAGCAGTGACGACGGCAACGCAGAGGAGGAAAGGGGTAGTCGAATGAGAGAGAGAGAGAGAGAGAGAGAGAGAGAGAGAGAGAGAGAGAGAGAGAGAGAGAGAGAGAGAGAGAGAGATCTCTGCCAAAGAGGAGAGGGCGGGAAAAATTGGAGAGATGGGAGGAAGAAGGGAGAAATAGGAGAAATTTTGGGGGAAAAGGTGAGGTGATCTCTTGAGATGACATACAATGTGATTTGATGGGTGAATGGTGGATTTTTAAAAATTAATGGGGGAACTTTAAAAATTCAAAACTCATTAATTATTTTGTCTCTTGCAAATAATTAGGGAGGGCATTTTGGTAATTTGCGAATTTAGGACCGATTGAAAATTTTATGATAAATGATAGCAAATACTAGATCACTCAAAGAAAAGTATTAAATAAAGACCAAAACACCTATACTACAAATCTAAGGAATTTAACGCAACTCATGGCAAAAAGAGTTTTTTTTTTTTCAATTTGGTTCGAATTTCACTTTTTTTTCCCAATAATTTGGGGTGGACTGATAAATATCTAAACCAAATGAGGCGACGTCCAAAAGATTAGCAATGATATCCTTGAAATTTCGATACCCAATTTCGGAGTCTAATTCGTGGTTAAAATGGATCGATTGCGACTTCAACGTATCTCAAACCAACATGCGGCTTTTAGGAATTACGCGTATCGACCCATGATTGAATTCTCAAGTTGCATTTAAGTCAAGCCATGGCGACCTTGTTTGTTATGTAATTGTGAGTATCAATCACTAGTCTCGAAGGTCACAATTGTTAGAAATTGGTTTAAGGACGTTTGCAAAACATACGACGGTCAAATGGAATCACCCATGATCCAATTGTATAACTATGGCAAATTGTTCCATAACCATTCTCGAATCAACGTATAATGGTCCAAAATATTCCCTCACCAATCTTTATGGCCAAAGTGTTAATTCATGATCAAGTCTTTTAGGTCTACGTACTCAATTCCTAGCTAACCTTTCCCTAACGGTCAATCTTCTCAAAAGTAATCAATTCTGAGTGAGATTTATCTAAAGTGTATCGACGAGATAATCATTTATTTCATAAATCCCAAAAATGGATCAAATTTTAGAATGTCACAACGCCCACAGGTCGCGGTTGAATGCTTAAAAGTAGTTTCACTTCGAATTTGCATTATCTATTTCTCAAAACCCACCAATCACCCAATTGTTTCCATTCACTTGTGACTTCGATGGTCGAACACCATCACAAATCCAACTCACGAGCAAGAAATTTCATAAATTTTCTCCCTGGCTTCTTGGCCAAATCACACCTTGACATACACTTCTAACTTTGCCCGCCTAACAACATCCACCATAACTGGCCCCTGAAATCCCGATTACTAGGTGTTCACGTGATTTGTATTGGGAATATCTTTCACCGAAATTCGTTCTTCGATTTTTATTAGTGCAGGTTCGTGGTTCTGTTTTCACGGAGAAATGGGATGAACAGTGTAGATTAGGCGATGATTGATGAAAAGACTCCGAAAGTTAGACAATCTACTATTACAATACTCTTACTTGCTGTGAATGAGAAGTAAATTACTAAGATTTGAAAGTATAGGAAATTGAAAGTGCATGGCAACTATGATACGAGAAAGGCTAAAACACTTCTAAGGAAACAAAGTAACTTTTCTGATTTGTGTTGCGGGGGTCCCTACTTTTCCTTCTTTCTGGGTACTTATTCTTCTCACGTTTCTAACTAAATGAGCAATTATTTTCTGATTTCAAACTTTTGAATTTTAGTGCCTCTGCTGGTCTCTTCTCATCCCACGATTTTCACAATTGGCTCACGGAAATTGGAGCATTTCCGATTTCACTTGTAACTGCACGGTCAGTTGAGTTCTTTTTTAATATCATCTCTTAACTTCCAAAAACATGTTCACGCCCATGATTTTTGTTCCACATATCCCGAATTTCGGGACATAATATTCATGCCCAAGACTTGCTTTACCGAATACACGCACACTGCATCTTCCATTCGTTATCTCTCTATACTTTCTTTCAACCTTCCCGAATACAAAAACACCATTATGCCATTCGGTATGTCATTTTATTTTTACTGCATTTCGGGATCCACTAATGAAGTCTTTCTACACAATGTCGTTTCCAACATACCGAACCGTTAGGGAACGACTTTTCGGTATCAACATATGCCCCCTTTTAACAAATGATTCATCGTCTCGTACCTTTTCGTCCCCAAATGGCACCTTTCGCGTCGTTTCCAATCTAGGTCATCTCAGCTTTTTGTACGGGCTATAAAGTCTTTTGTCCCCACAAAATCAAGTTTTTGTCTCCTTTCAAATCAGTTTTGCGTTCGTCTGTTCTTCTTCTTCCTTCTTCTTTCGTTTGCACTCTACTCAGTTCTTACACCAGTCCTCTATTTTCATCCCAATGGCGTCTCAAGTTTCCACCTTTTCTTCTACAGTAGCTCTTGGTCGTTTTTTCGAGTTCATGGAGTCGGATGATTTGGACAATCGTCACTAGTTCTCTCTTCTGAACGACGACGGTAATGATTCCTTCGTCTTAGGTCATGCTCTTTACAACCATTTTTTTATTCCGAAGGTTTATTCTGAAGTTTTCCCTCGTCATCTAACCGAAGTCCTTCCTATTCATCATTCACCTATTCAATCTTACCATTGAACTTCTCAACCTTCCCGTCTTAGGGCTTTTTTCCCGTTTGATCAATCTTTCTACCAATGGTACTCCCGACTTCACGCCTCTAAGGCCGCACTCTGGGATGAGCTTCAAATCCATGACGCTCTCCGCCTTTCTTGTTTTGATTACCGTTTAAACTTTGAACTAATCAGTGCCCTTTCTAGCTTCTGGTCTTCATCCACTAATTGCTTCTTTTTCCTTTTTGCTCCGATGACTGTTACCCTTATGGATCTTGTTTGTATTACTGGTCTTAGTCCGATAGGAGAAAATGTTGCTACCATTTCAATAAATACTAGCCCAAATTTTCGTCAGCTCTCAGATTCTGACTTGTCCTATGGGACTTTCTTAAGTAAATACTTTCGGAAAGATGGAGAGGTCACCGATGAAGAGTACATCGCTTTCCTGCTTTACTGGCTGTGCAAGTTTTTTTTTGTCACCTTGTCATTAGGGTTTCTAAAGATTTCTTATTCATAGCCAGTGCCTTAGCTGCAGGAACCAAGCTAACCCTTTGCAAAACTACTCTTGCTCTCCTATATAGGGGACTATCCCATGCCGCTTTTATCACCTCTATGGGTGCTCTTGGGGCTTTCGGTGGCCCTTTTTGAATTTTGCAAATCTGGGTTGTCTTTTATTTTCCTTCATGGTTTTCTGAAACCCGTTTCAGCCAACCCCTTTCTATTTCTGTACCGAATACTCCCCCTTGCTAAGCTTTGAGTCGGGAACTCATTCCTCTTAATGCCGAATTTTCTTCTTATTTTCAATATTTTATCACTCAGCTCTACTTCTTTGCTGTAAAGACTTTTGATTCTCCTTTTTTCACTACCGAATTTCACCGGCACCTTCCCGGCTTTCCAAACAACCGCAGCGAGTACTGGGAGACCATGTTGACTTCCATTGACCTCCCTGTCAGGCTCTCGTTCAAGGGTAGGCTCACTTCTGGTTTCGAAATTTATTCTCCCCAATATTGCACTCGGCAATTTGGGCTCACCTAGGGGATTCCTGTCCCTGCGTTATATACCTTTTCCTTTTCCTCTCTACCTGATAAAGTTTTTTGCAAATTTTCGGATGCTTCACCCTTCGTCGAATTAAATATAATCATCCGGAGGATTTACAAAAAGCTTCTTGTTTCTGAATATGAACCGAAGCCCGCATATGCCACTCCTGACTTCACATACTGGTCGAATGACTACCATTCTCGCATCTTTTCCGAAAGTCAGGATCTGGGGTCATTTTTGGATCAAGAACTGCAACAAATGAATCCTAATATGGCTCCCAAGGTAGACGCGATGCCGAAAGCACTTCCAGCATTATTAAGAGAAGCTAAGAAGGGTAAACTGACCTTTTTCTCTTCTCTGTAAGAGTAATGTAGGCTCACCTCTTTACTTAACATTATTATGTATACTTGCAGATGACAAAAGGAAAAGGACTGCTTCACCAAAATCCCCTGTTCCGAAAAAGCCGACCCAGAAACAATCGCCACAGGGGTTAGGCGTCCGCATATTCGTGCCTATTCCTTAAAAGCTAGCTAAAGGTTCACTTCT
>JAGVVM010006004.1:0-12283 GCA_019149425.1 Psidium friedrichsthalianum
TTTTCCAGCAAACATGCCCGAGACTTTAGCTGCCATATGGTCGTAGCTCACGTTGAACGGCTCTTACAAAAGGGCAGCCATCATCTCGCGAAATAGTAAGCCTCCCTCGTTCATGCAACGTGAACGGTGAGCCGGCATCGTCCAGAGATATACGTGGAGCTTCTCCACTGGATAGTCGAGCCACCATTGCCGACACCACTGTGTTCATCACATCCATGGTCAACTCCTTATCCGGGTCAGCTGTGCACATGAACACATCGACGGCCGGAGCTTCTTGTCGTCTGACAGTCGCTCGGGGAAAGCGGTCCGCGAGACGGGCCGCCGCAGATAGGTTTGGTTGAGCAGCCCTAGAAGGATAGTATAAGCTCGACAAGGAAAATGATGAGCCATGCTAAAGCTGTGGCTTTGTTTCTTGAATTATCTTCATGGAAGAAGAATGAAGCTCCATCCTAGAGAAGAGTGGATAGAGCTCCCTGCATGAAGGAGCCTGTGCGTGCCCTTTTTGGTGAAGGAGACGAACTCCTCTTGTACAGTTGAAAGTCTCCCAAAAAAAAATGGAGAGGAATCACCGGTCCCTTCCCCCTCTCGCTCATGAGTCAGGAATGCCACCTCTAAAAAATGGTTTTTCCGTCCAGAGCTCGAGAAGTCCCCCCACCAGCACTTTTAGATCACCCCTTTTTTTTATTCTTGCTTTGTTAATAATGGTGTCTCTCCTTCTTTCGGTGGCCTCTTTTGTCGGTCAAACTTTGGTGGCCTCAATTATCGGTGGTTGTCTCATTCTCGCTCAATGGTCCTTGCCATACTCGAAACTGCTTTCCGAGATGATCTCCATATGAGTTGGCCAACTCATCTATGCACTGGGAGAAAGGAATCTCTATTCCAGAAGGATGTACAAAAGTACCTAGTGAATTCTCTCGACTTCACCAGGTCGCCATCTCCCATAGAACGTATAAAATTTCACCACTTGGTAACCATGATTGCATGTTTATTCTATGTATTTCAAAAAGTCCCCTATATCCCTTGGAGAAAACATTTGGACCGAGACTAAAGTCCCAATCGCTCGGATGATTCCAACAGCACATCTCTCACTGAATGAGTAATTTGATGGCTATTCTTTGCACCCAATGTTCAAGGCTTCTATCAATCATCATCAGATCACCATCAATCTGAAAACCATCCCCCTCTTCAAGTTCCATAATACTTGTTTTGTCCACCTCTTTGGATAACAATTTGCGTGCCGCAGCAACTTCACACACCACCATGTTGCTCGACAAGTAGCATTGCTTCAATCACCGAACCATCACAAACGTTCTTTTCATTCTGCAGATCCTCTTGCAATCAGTCAAGTTATAATAGCCGAAGCTACTAACTCACTTGTCACCCTTCAAGTGATCTATCAGCTCGAATACGTAAGACATGGGGATCCCATACAAATACCAGAAGTTCTAAGTGTCGCGACCCTCCGAGATTTCCGGATCCCGAGGGAGTTAATGGATTGCGGGCCCATCTCAAGATCTGGGCTTAGTTCGGGCTCTCCCAGGCCCATACCAATCGCGTCAGGGATATTTTAAATCGAATCGACCTTAGTGTGGTCGGGTGACATGTGATCAGTGTGCATGCCATCGGAGCCGCCACCAATCATTTATTGGAGGGTATGATTAGAAACCCTATCAAACGATTAGGAGGGATCATTCGATTCTGCGAGAACCAGATATCTAGATTCAGGGACTTGGTTACGTCAATATTGCTATCGACGTCCTTTCGGTATCTAAGTTGAGTGATTTTCAATCTAAGAGGTTCATGCAAGTATCCTTTGGGTAAGGTAAATCCTAAGAAAACTTAAAGAGTTCATACGAAATGGGATCGCCTATCCTATCAATCACAATCATGAAGGATAATTGTGCAATCAAGAAATAATAACTCACATCAGATCAAGTCAAAACAAGTCAAAACGAGCGTAAAGGAGTTTCAGAAATCTAGGAGAATGCCAACTAAATTCGGGGGTGATTTGGAAAAGTTTGGGTCAAGTTGCCAGAAGGGCAAAATAGTAATTTCCTAAGGTTCGGGAGGTCAGAAATATGAAGAGGGTCAAACCTATTGGGTTTGATTTTTCCTTAATTTTCACAATTTTTCGAGAATTTTTTCATAATTTTCTTTTTTTTTGGATTTTTCTAAAAAATTTTTTATGATTTTCTAAAGACTTTTATTTTTTTTGGAACATTTTTTGAGAATTTTTGATCTTTTCCAGGATTTTCCCTATCTTCCAATTTTTTTTTATAATTTTCCCAGAATTTCTGTGATTTTTCATTATTATTTTCCTGTTTTTCTTTTATTTTTCTATGATTCTTGAAATCTTCTAATTTTTTAAATTTTTGGGATTTTTTAATTTTTTTTAAATTTTTCATCTTTTTATTTAATTATTTATTTATTTTAGAACTTCCCCTATATTTTTTATATTTTCTGAAATTTTTTATTTTTATTTATTTTTTGAGGAACTTTTATGATTTTTATTTTATTTTATTTATTTTATTTTATTTTATTTTATTTTAATTTCTGAATTTTTTACTTTTCTAAGATTTTTCTAATTTTTTTTGCGATTTTTCCCTGATTTATTTTTTTTATTATTTTTCTATTATTTTTACTCAATTTTTCGGGCCGAAACGGCGTAGTTTTTATTATTTTTATTTTTAAATTTTCTATTTTTTAATTTTTATTGATTTTCTGAATTTTCTATTATTTTTATTCTTATTTTTTGAATTTTTATTGTTATTATTTTTTAAAAAAAAAATGATTTGGATCGGGCCTGATGGGCTTGACCCGCGCTATAGGCGCTCGTCCTGGGCTTTAAAGGCCCGGATTAGCCTAAGAATAGCCCAATATCCCCCTTTTAGCCTAGCCCAAACTTTATTTCCTTTTTTTGTTATTTTCTTTTCCACAGGGCCCAACTCATAAGAATAGCCCACCATCTTTCCAAACTATCTAGCAAGAAGGGCCCAACGTGTACTCCCAATATGGCCCTCTTATTATCCACACTTCTTGTTTATTGTTTGTTTTCTTTTTTCTTTTTTTCTTTATTCGATTTTTTATTCAATTTTTTTGTTTTATTTCCTGTTTACTTTTGAGGTGGACAAGTCAACCTTCTACTCAATCAATCATTGATTATCAATGCACGATCAGAAGCCCTCCCCTTTTTTACGTTTTCATTTTCTGATTAGCATTTTTTACTATTATTTTATTATTGTTTTTTAAATCTTGCTAGAAAATGGCGCACGGCACATGGAAATTGTTATTCGCCGTGGAAGAAGAACAGTGACTCGATGGAGTCACTGTGCCGGCGAGTATTCCGGCATTCTCGCCGGAAAATCATTAAAAATTGGCCGAAACTCATGGTTTTCTCATCCGAACCCATTTGAAAAGTCTAACCTATCATACTAAATCAAAAATCAACTAAAACCAACTACGGCTAAACCCACGAGCATGCGTCCACAGTGCACGAAAAATCCAGAATTCGGCAAACGAGATTTCCATAATTTCTACACTCGATCTCCAACCCAAACAATCATGAAGCATGAGAGAAGGTTTAGTAAACTTACCTCGAAGTCGTCGCGCTTCGGATTTAGCTGGAAAATGTTCGCGAGCTCGCGACCGAACCTTGAACTCGGGATGGTTGGTTATGGCGTTTCGAGCGAAACCAAAGCAAATAACGAGTGGAATGGGTGTAGGGAAGGTCTAGGACTCAAGCCGAACAAAAATCACGAAGAAGGATGTTCAAATCAAGGAGTCGCCATTAAAGCTTCCTCGAGAACTCGTTAATGGTGTTTACCTTCCTACGCGACGAAACTTCGATTCGGAGAGTTGTGGACGTTCCTTGAGGTTGTACGGAGCTTGTGGAATGACTTTTAAGACCTACTGGCGCTCCGTTGCCATTGACGTAGCTCGAGAATCCTTCGGCCGAAAACTTTTCAAAAATCCTCCCCCTTCTTCAATGGTGAACAGCCCCTTTTATATCATCTCTAGCCAAGAATCTTTTTCCAAAAATTTCCTCAACCGAACGGAAATCGCATCTCTGATTTACTCCCGAGGATCTTTGCCAATCTGTTAGTCTTTTGCTTTCAAAATCCATGCGCGCGCAAGAGGGCTTCGGGAGGAAGATGAATAGTGGGGGTCACCGAGTCGGTCGGTCCACCCCGGTCGACCCGCTTCGGGTAAGAATCTCAAATTAACCCCAAATTTTTCACTTTTTTTCCAAAATTGACACCAAAATTGGACTAGGGGCATTGAATCCACTTGAAAATGGTATTTTCCCAGAAATTCCTCAGAATTTGCGCAAAAACCCCAATTTTGGGTTTGACCCGAGAACCCATTTGCAAAATCCAAAGTCTTAATGGCCTTTTTTGCAAAAATTGGCACCACCAATAGATCAAGAGGTCAAAATCTAGGGGGTGACGTGCCCTAATTTTCAATTCAGTCCCTAGAAAATTTTTAATTGCATTTTAAATGTTTTTAGGGACTAATTTGAAAAATCAAAAATTGCATTCTGGTCATTTTTAGCGAAATTGAACAATTCTGTGGGCTTTTGGACTGGATTCTAATTTTGAAAAATAGAGGAGGAGGATGCGACTCTAAAAATGCAAATTTGGAAAATTACAGAGCTAAAATGAAATTTCTAGAAATTATTTAAATAATTAGAAAATGAATTTAATAAATAAACCATGAATTACAGATTGAATTTTTCAACATTTATTCAGCAAAATGAAGAAAAAATTACAATAAAAATATTAACTATTTTTTTTGCAATTTTCTGGCCTCAAATGCTATTTTTTATTAATTTTCCATTATTTTCCTAATTTCTGAAAATATTAAAAATGCAAAAAAATAAGGAAAATTATTTTTTTTTTCTCAAAATTGGTTCCCTAGGCTAGGGTGAGGTCCCCAAAGTTGATTTTTTTAATTTTCTCATTTTTTATGATTTTTTTATGAATTTGAAAATAAAATACAAAAAAAAACTAAAAATATGGAAAATTTCTTTTGCTTAAAATTGGTTCCCTGGGCTAGGCTGAGGTCCCCAAAGTTGATTTTCAATTTTCTTATTTTTTATTGATTTTTTATGAATTTTGAAAATAAAATGCAGAAAAATATGAAAAATATGGAAAATTATTTTTTTGTTCAAAATTAGTTTCCTAGGCTAGGCTGAGATCCCCAAAGTTGATTTTCAATTTTATGACTTTTTATGGATTTTCTAAAAGTTTATGAAAATAAAATTGGCCAAAAATCAATGTCAACACTAAGCAAGCTCGTCAAGATCAATTCTGACACTTTTAGCCAATTTAGAAGTCTCAAGAAGACGTTGAACCTCGAACCTTCGATGTAGGAACAATTTCTCAGTGGAGAATTAGCCCCTGCCATTGCCATGTAAGCAATAACCAGAAGGGCAAAAACCAAAGAGGTGCACTTTGTCTTCGTGAAAAATCGATGCTTGAACACTTTCTTAATTTCAACGGCCTCCTTTGCCAAATTGAGTCTTTCTAGGTACAATTCGGCCAAGATGAAAATTTTAACTATTAAAGGACAATGTCACAACTCCAGAAATGCAAAAATCAAAAATTGCACACAGCTAAAATGAATTTTTTTATAATTTTTTTAATTAATCTGAAAATGAGATTAATAAAGTAATTCCTGATTTTCAAATTAATTTTATAGATTTTCCTCATCCAAAATGAAGATAAAATTAAATAAAAAAATATTGACTATTTTTTTCACATTTTTGTGGCCTCAAATGCTAATTCTTTCTAATTTTCAAGTATTTTTGTATTTTTCGAAAAATATTAAAAATACGAAAAATATGAAATTTTATTTTTATTCAAAATTGTTCCCTAGGCTTGGCCAAGGCTTCCAAAGTTGATTTTGTAATTTTCTCATTTTTTCTTAATTTTCTATGAATTTTCGAAAATAAAAATGCTGAAAATATGAAAAATCATTTTTGATCAAAATTGGTCCCTAGGCTGGCCAAGGTCCCCAAAGTGATTTTTTAATTTTATGAATTTTTATGAATTTTTTATTAATTTTAAAGAGAAAATGTGATTAAAAATCAAGTGTCGACACTCCTCATTAATGAATTTCCCAATGAAGTTTGGCAATGCAGACAGATTCATGAATTCTGTTTTCTTTATCTATGCACATGTGTTACACTTACCATGAAGCAGGTCATATTGTTTCTCATTACGTGTTTATCGAGTGGAATAAGTAGCACGTATCTTTTTATATTCACCCATTTGGAACGAGTGATATTTTTTTCATTTCGTGTTTATCAAGTGGATTAAGTAGCACTCATCTCTTTAATGTTCATTCGTTTGAAATAGGTGATATTGTTTTTCATTTCATGTTTATCGAGTGAAATAGGTAACACGTATCTTTCAAATATTCATCCAGTGGATTTATCTTTTGTGTTTGTTTAGGCATCACAAACCTATTTCATGTTCACCGAGTGGATTAAGAGGCATGATTTTCATATTTTGTGTTCACCGAGTGGATTAGGTATCACAACCTCATTCGTGTTCATCGAGTGAATTAAATGTCACGACCCCTTTTCGTGTTCGCCAAGTGGATTAGGTGGCACGACCCTTTTCATTTTCCCCGAATAGATTAGGTGGCATGATTCTTTTCGTGATTGCCGAGTGGTATAGGCAACACGTCCCTTTCAATCATTTCTTTTAATTGTTTCGAATCATATCATGCATTGTTTCGCATTTGTAGGAAACTACAAATAACAGACAGGTAACCCAGTACTTTGAGAACCCTACTTCGAGTGGACTAGAAGTTTGGAGATCAAAGGAATTTATAGAATTACAAAGTATTTCCTAGTTCGGGAGCTTTTATATGCGATCCATATACAAGGCTATCGCTTCGCAGGAAGTGAGAAGCATTGACATGCATTCCTTATATCTACATTTTTGCATATCATGCATAATTTCATTTGTATAGAAAATGGGATTAAAAATCCCACAAAAACTTATTCATCATTTGCATAGTCAAAACTTAAGGGTCGATTTTGTCTTTGAGCGAAATCTCTGCGAGCCTCCACTTAAAGAGGGGTAGTTGTTGACACCTAAATTTTGACTAATCTTTTTAATCATTTTTCATAAAAAAAAATAGAACTAATTTTAGTTCTTGCCAAAAATAATTAAATCATTTTTCATATTTATTTATGCATCTCATTCTAGTTGTGACGGAGGATATGAGTTTAAATTGACGAGCGATTGGACTAAGCATGGAAGAAATGTGTTGAAAATTTTATGAAGGCTTGGATTTAAAGAAATATTTTCTCGGGGAACTGAATTGCAAATACTTAAAACCTCAAGGACTAGAATGCGAATATTTAAAACTTAAGGGACTATTTTGTAAATAACTAAAAAGGTAAGTTAGTGGAGAAATTAGAAAGGAAGGTGGAGAAAGGATGATGGAGAAAGAAGGGAAGATTGAGAAGAGTTTATGGAGAAAGGAAGATGAAAAAGAGTTGAGAGAGAATGAAGATGGAGAAGAGTTGATGGAGGTGGGAAGATGAAGAAGAGTTAATGAAGAAAGGAAGATGGATAGAGAAGATGGATAGAGAAAATGTGAGTAAGTGGAGAAATTAGAAATGGAGATAGAAGAAAAGGCTATAAAAGGAGGAATAATGCATTGAGAAGAGTATGAAGAAAATCCAAAGGGAGCTAAATGAGAGTATATTTTTAGATGAGAGTTTTGAAAAGTGAAAGTTTGGAAGCTCGGTGCCACCATCGCCAACTCCTCCTTTATCGACACAAAACTGCATCCATCCCCGTCGTTGGAGTTGTGATCTGAGATCCTAATCAACAACGCAATACGAGATTTGAGTTTAGTCAAATCAGACAAATAAGGTAATGAATCTAATCTTTAGAATATCAAAAAATTCGTTACTTAAATTGATTGATTTGAATTCCGATTAAATCTTATTGGATATATCATTCCATTGCCATGCTTAAAAATTACATCTTTCAAAAATTCACACCATGTAGATAATTACACGCGTGACCTATCTTGTAAATATTTATGTTGAACCACATTTTTTTTAGACTACATCTCAAAAAATGAAAATTCATGTTTTACAAAAAAATCATTCACGGCATGCATTGCATATAGTTTAGTTCTTCACATTGTCAAAAAAAATTGCACCTTTAAACTTTAAGTGGAAATTCATTATAAGTGTCAAATTAAAATCTTTTGTCTAATGATCACTTGCACTCCAAAAATTAAAATCTTTTGTCTAATGATCACTTGAATTATAAGTCACAATTTGGTAGAACTTGAGAGAGTTCGAACTAAGTTAATTAATCTAATTAATTAACTAGGTAATCCATTAACCTAAAATTTGGAAATCTCAATTTTTTTTTTGTCGCAACAATGCTAGCACTTAATAACACTCTACACATCCTATATGTGATCACTTAGCAAGTGAGCCGACCTTAGTATTTCCAAAATCATATGAAAATATGAAAAAATGCCAAAATGTCCCTAAAATTACACTTATATAAGGGTACTATGCATTTTTCAATATTTTAAAAGGCTCAAAAATTTAAAATGAATATATCACAATGTAGAGAACTTTCATATGAGCACATGGGTGAAAAAATCACCCCAAACCTGATCAACCTGGGTTGGTCAACAGGTCGGGTCGAATCAGGTTGACTAGTCAATGGGTCGGGTTGACCCGATCAAAGGCAGCGCCCACTGACATCATCAGTGACATCAGTTGCCATGTGGTAACCACCTGTAAGGCAATGACCACCCAATGGCGAAGCCACGTGGCGCGCCCTCATAAGGCGGCACCGACATTCTGACATCAACCCTAAGGCAGTTGGGGTAGGCAGTTGGCACGTAGGGCGCATGGCTCCCACGCGCCGTCACAGTGTAGCTTCAGGACGCGCATGGGGGCTCGTGCAGTCTCTGATGGAGGCGCGCCGCCCACTAAAATGCTTGTCTTAACGAGACAAACTCAACATGCAATCAAATTCAAATTTCATCCTACCAAATTTACAAAAATAGGTAACAACAAGACATTCTAAACCTGAGCTACGATGGCTCTGATACCAGGTATTAGCCGTCGAAACAACCGTCCATCATCATCGACAACACCCAAGGATAGCCATAGTCGAGTATTAGAAGTTAAACATTCAAGGGAATGGATTTTGCGTACCTGATTTCAAATCCATCATTGTTTTTTGTGAAATTCTGATGATTCGATGTTCGGACGCTTCCCCTCTATGGCCCTTAGTTTGCTTGGTGTCGATGGGACTGTCCTTCCCCCCTCTCTCTCTCTCTCTCTCTCTCTCTCTAGCCTTATAGAGATGGTGGAAACTTTATGGGTGGCAAAAAGTGAAGGGTAGAAGGGGGGTCCTAGCCTATTTATAAAATTCCAACTGATCCCTCCTATCACGGGCCGAGCCGGACTTGGCTCACACTGGCCAGGCCCTAATTCGGCCTATTAAAAATCTTTAAATCCTTTCTTTATTAAACTAATCTTGTAAACAGTAAATTAATTTCGTAAAATGGTGAATTACAGTCTCGATTAATATACCCACATCAGGAAAATTCTAACGTAGCCTGGGTCCTCAGGCGAATTTGGAATACCACCATCCAGATGACGCTGTACTTTCGGATGTTTGTCGCCGACATAATCAAGTACAGAGAAATGGTTTGGGCGCTCTATTCCACATATGACGAGAACATGAACATGAAGCAAGAGGATTTCGACGAAGAAAAGGAGATGTACTCTGAATCGAGGAACTTCCCTAAAGAAATTCCTATCTGGATATTTTCTTGAATGCTTACTATCGGTTTGATTGCTTAAAGCCTCACCTTGCAAACTGGCTGAAGCAACCCTTCTTCATGTCGTGTCGTAATACGTTGATCGACCAATCCAGTCCTGAAGATGTTTCCTAGCTAACCGATATGGAACTCAGGTTCGTGTATGATGTCCTCTAACTAAAGCACCAGTTCTTTATACCAACGCGGGATTGCTCTCCGGGTCATCAGTTACTTCAGTTTGCTGTGGACATTAGGCGGATTCATGGGGCTTGTCTTTGAGAAACACTTGAGAGATCCATACGTTATCTACACATTCGGGCGGCTGATTGGAGTCCTGCTTCTGGAAACTTACCAGTTGTTGAAGCTATTCTGTTCGGATTGGGTGATCATAAAGAATGGTAAGCACCATAAGAATCCAAGGGTCTTGAAGTTTCTGAAGTTTCTTGTCAAACGATCTGTGAAGAAGGAACGGTGGTCTAACACAATTGGCAATTTAATTTTTTGGGTTTCTGCCAAACTGAGAGGAGGGCCTGGATTTTTAGGATCCTCGAAGTCTGCGGGCATGACCGAGAAGTTCAGGAAACGTTGGGCATCGGATTATGCGCAATTTCCCAAGTACTTGAAAGAATTCTTGCTTCAAGACATGACAAAGTTTGAAACAAAGAGAGGCCATCGACCCTTCACGAAAAGAGGCGAGTGGTCGCTCAGTATTCACGAGTCTCTGGATAAGCTCAAATGGACTATCGGTACCACATTTGATAGAAGCATCATCAAATGGCACATTGCAACTAACGTTTGCTACTACTCATGCCATGAATAAACAGACTGTAAGGAGGCAAGCAAATTGATATCAGATTACATGATGTTCCTTCTGGTATGACATCCTAGCATGCTCTCTTCGACCACGGCAGATATCACTTTCAGTCACGCCTACATGAATCTAAAGAAGCTCTCAAAAGAGGACGTCGTCAAAGTTCTATTGGGGTCCGAGCCTGTGCCCGCTCAAGAAAGTGGGGCATTACTGGCAGTCATCACCGAAGGGTGGTCCTTGAGGAGGTGCAAAGACTTGCGAGAGAGCTGCAAGGTACTGAAGGCGCATGGGAGCTCATCAGCAGCGTTTTGGGCTGAGATGCTATGTTTCGCGGCCTACAATTGCCAGCAATACCACCACATGAAGCTGCTGAGGCGGGGCGGAGAAATCATCACTCACGTGTGGCTCCTCCTTTCTCACAAGACGGACAAGTTCAAGGCCATGAACTATACAGGTCGGAGAGGGAGATCGAATAGAGATGATGGCATATTGCTATTGCATATGGAAACTACTTCTTATAAATCTTATTTTCTGCTCGGATTCTGCATTTGTTGCCGTCCTAGATATGATGTAGTTCAATCAACGACTTTCTTTCTGTTTCATTTTTTCTGTTCTTTCTTCAGCGCGAATGCAGAACGATTTCCTGTAATCTGGTTAAGTAGTTTTTTGTTTGTCCTGAATTCACTTCATATGTCCGGTTAGGATGTGGACACAAGACATGGTGCTAACATCGGATTGCTCATTTTCCTGGCTGATTCAAGACTGAATCTTCAGACCAGAGAGAAAAACCAGTCAATATAGGGGTGGGACATGTAATTCTACAATAATGAGTTGCTGCTCATTAGTTGGGTTTAGTATGGGCTTATTAGTATTAGAAGCTGACTCCTAGACTTATGTGTCACAGGCCGGCACATTTGGCAGCGGAATTAGCCTCGTGCGGCTTCTGGCAGGCCGAGAACATGCCAGGCTAGCCTTCCTTCTATAGTTGCTCCTAAGAACAATAAGGCGAATAACTTCGCCGTATCGAATCATACCACATTCAGCTAAACTCGGGCATCCAATCCATCAATCGAGACAAGCATAGCACTTTAGGTGCCCCAACTGGTTTCGGCCTACTAGGGCCTCATCAGGAGAATAACATCAGCTCTCGACCAATTTGTGCACGAGAGTCAAACCCCGCCTTCATAGCTCTAAGGTTATATTCATTCTAACCTAAAACTACTAGTACAAACTACAAATCATCCCGACGCCATTCCCACGAACCAGTTGCATCTTTCCCTCTACATAGCGTACTTACTGTGACGACACCAGCAAACTACACTCACAAGCACGACACTAGCAAGCTACACTCAGAAGCCGTTGGGACGCGGAGCTGATGATCCGTGTCATATGCCTCGTGGTTATGGAAAGAAACAGAGTCGTACAAGATGTTGGAATATTGTCCTAACTCCCTATAAAATCAAATGGGTCGTGCATGTTCCTATTCTTTGGCTTTCTCCTACACTTCCGCAGAAAATACACCTATGTACTGTTCTAGGAATTTATCGGAAGACGACACATGGACACAAATGAAAGCCCAGGGGACTCTAGGGTCATGAGTTCAAATTATTTTACAATTTTGATAACTTGTCATCTTCTTCTTCTTCTTTC
>JAGVVM010006005.1:0-7500 GCA_019149425.1 Psidium friedrichsthalianum
AAAAAAAAAAAAAAAAAAAAAAAAAAAAAAAAAAAAAAAAAGAAAAAAACAAAAAAAAAAAAAAAAAAAAAAAAAAAAAAAAAAAAAAAAAAAAAAAAAAAAAAAAAAAAAAAAAAAAAAAAAAAAAAAAAAAAAAAAAAAAAAAAAAAAAAAAAAAAAAAAAAAAAAAAAAAAAAAAAAAAACAAAAAAAAAAAAAAAAAAAAAAAAAAAAAAAAAAAAAAAAAAAAAAAAAAAAAAAAAAAAAAAAAAAAAAAAAAAAAAAAAAAAAAAAAAAAAAAAAAAAAAAAAAAAAAAAAAAAAAAAAAAAAAAAAAAAAAAAAAAAAAAAAAAAAAAAAAAAAAAAAAAAAAAAAAAAAAAAAAAAAAAAAAAAAAAAAAAAAAAAAAAAAAAAAAAAAAAAAAAAAAAAAAAAAAAAAAAAAAAAAAAAAAAAAAAAAAAAAAAAAAAAAAAAAAAAAAAAAAAAAAAAAAAAAAAAAAAAAAAAAAAAAAAAAAAAAAAAAAAAAAAAAAAAAAAAAAAAAAAAAAAAAAAAAAAAAAAAAAAAAAAAAAAAAAAAAACAAAAAAAAAAAAAAAAAAAAAAAAAAAAAAAAAAAAAAAAAAAAAAAAAAAAAAAAAAAAAAAAAAAAAAAAAAAAAAAAAAAAAAAAAAAAAAAAAAAAAAAAAAAAAAAAAAAAAAAAAAAAAAAAAAAAAAAAAAAAAAAAAAAAAAAAAAAAACAAAAAAAAAAAAAAAAAAAAAAAAAAAAAAAAAAAAAAAAAAAAAAAAAAAAAAAAAAAAAAAAAAAAAAAAAAAAAAAAAAAAAAAAAAAAAAAAAAAAAAAAAAAAAAAAAAAAAAAAAAAAAAAAAAAAAAAAAACAAAAAAAAAAAAAAAAAAAAAAAAAAAAAAAAAAAAAAAAAAAAAAAAAAAAAAAAAAAAAAAAAAAAAAAAAAAAAAAAAAAAAAAAAAAAAAAAAAAAAAAAAAAAAAAAAAAAAAAAAAAAAAAAAAAAAAAAAAAAAAAAAAAAAAAAAAAAAAAAAAAAAAAAAAAAAAAAAAAAAAAAAAAAAAAAAAAAAAAAAAAAAAAAAAAAAAAAAAAAAAAAAAAAAAAAAAAAAAAAAAAAAAAAAAAAAAAAAAAAAAAACAAAAAAAAAAAAACAAAAAAAAAAAAAAAAAAAAAAAAAAAAAAAAAAAAAAAAAAAAAAAAAAAAAAAAAAAAAAAAAAAAAAAAAAAAAAAAAAAAAAAAAAAAAAAAAAAAAAAAAAAAAAAAAAAAAAAAAAAAAAAAAAAAAAAAAAAAAAAAAAAAAAAAAAAAAAAAAAAAAAAAAAAAAAAAAAAAAAAAAAAAAAAAAAAAAAAAAAAAAAAAAAAAAAAAAAAAAAAAAAAAAAAAAAAAAAAAAAAAAAAAAAAAAAAAAAAAAAAAAAAAAAAAAAAAAAAAAAAAAAAAAAAAAAAAAAAAAAAAAAAAAAAAAAAAAAAAAAAAAAAAAAAAAAAAAAAAAAAAAAAAAAAAAAAAAAAAAAAAAAAAAAAAAAAAAAAAAAAAAAAAAAAAAAAAAAAAAAAAAAAAAAACAAAAAAAAAAAAAAAAAAAAAAAAAAAAAAAAAAAAAAAAAAAAAAAAAAAAAAAAAAAAAAAAAAAAAAAAAAAAAAAAAAAAACAAAAAAAAAAAAAAAAAAAAAAAAAAAAAAAAAAAAAAAAAAAAAAAAAAAAAAAAAAAAAAAAAAAAAAAAAAAAAAAAAAAAAAAAAAAAAAAAAAAAAAAAAAAAAAAAAAAAAAAAAAAAAAAAAAAAAAAAAAAAAAAAAAAAAAAAAAAAAAAAAAAAAAAAAAACAAAAAACAAAAAAAAAAAAAAAAAAAAAAAAAAAAAAAAAAAAAAAAAAAAAAAAAAAAAAAAAAAAAAAAAAAAAAAAAAAAAAAAAAAAAAAAAAAAAAAAAAAAAAAAACAAAAAAAAAAAAAAAAAAAAAAAAAAAAAAAAAAAAAAAAAAAAAAAAAAAAAAAAAAAAAAAAAAAAAAAAAAAAAAAAAAAAAAAAAAAAAAAAAAAAAAAAAAAAAAAAAAAAAAAAAAAAAAAAAAAAAAAAAAAAAAAAAAAAAAAAAAAAAAAAAAAAAAAAAAAAAAAAAAAAAAAAAAAAAAAAAAAAAAAAAAAAAAAAAAAAAAAAAAAAAAAAAAAAAAAAAAAAAAAAAAAAAAAAAAAAAAAAAAAAAAAAAAAAAAAAAAAAAAAAAAAAAAAAAAAAAAAAAAAAAAAAAAAAAAAAAAAAAAAAAAAAAAAAAAAAAAAAAACAAAAAAAAAAAAAAAAAAAAAAAAAAAAAAAAAAAAAAAAAAAAAAAAAAAAAAAAAAAAAAAAAAAAAAAAAAAAAAAAAAAAAAAAAAAAAAAAAAAAAAAAAAAAAAACAAAAAAAAAAAAAAAAAAAAAAAAAAAAAAAAAAAAAAAAAAAAAAAAAAAAAAAAAAAAAAAAAAAAAAAAAAAAAAAAAAAAAAAAAAAAAAAAAAAAAAAAAAAAAAAAAAAAAAAAAAAAAAAAAAAAAAAAAAAAAAAAAAAAAAAAAAAAAAAAAAAAAAAAAAAAAAAAAAAAAAAAAAAAAACAAAAAAAAAAAAAAAAAAAAAAAAAAAAAAAAAAAAAAAAAAAAAAAAAAAAAAAAAAAAAAAAAAAAAAAAAAAAAAAAAAAAAAAAAAAAAAAAAAAAAAAAAAAAAAAAAAAAAAAAAAACAAAAAAAAAAAAAAAAAAAAAAAAAAAAAAAAAAAAAAAAAAAAAAAAAAAAAAAAAAAAAAAAAAAAAAAAAAAAAAAAAAAAAAAAAAAAAAAAAACAAAAAAAAAAAAAAAAAAAAAAAAAAAAAAAAAAAAAAAAAAAAAAAAAAAAAAAAAAAAAAAAAAAAAAAAAAAAAAAAAAAAAAAAAAAAAAACAAAAAAAAAAAAAAAAAAAAAAAAAAAAAAAAAAAAAAAAAAAAAAAAAAAAAAAAAAAAAAAAAAAAAAAAAAAAAAAAAAAAAAAAAAAAAAAAAAAAAAAAAAAAAAAAAAAAAAAAAAAAAAAAAAAAACAAAAAAAAAAAAAAAAAAAAAAAAAAAAAAAAAAAAAAAAAAAAAAAAAAAAAAAAAAAAAAAAAAAAAAAAAAAAAAAAAAAAAAAAAAAAAAAAAAAACAAAAAAAAAAAAAAAAAAAAAAAAAAAAAAAAAAAAAAAAAAAAAAAAAAAAAAAAAAAAAAAAAAAAAAAAAAAAAAAAAAAAAAAAAAAAAAACAAAAAAAAAAAAAAAAAAAAAAAAAAAAAAAAAAAAAAAAAAACAAAAAAAAAAAAAAAAAAAAAAAAAAAAAAAAAAAAAAAAAAAAAAAAAAAAAAAAAAAAAAAAAAAAAAAACAAAAAAAAAAAAAAAAAAAAAAAAAAAAAAAAAAAAAAAAAAAAAAAAAAAAAAAAAAAAAAAAAAAAAAAAAAAAAAAAAAAACAAAAAAAAAAAAAAAAAAAAAAAAAAAAAAAAAAAAAAAAAAAAAAAAAAAAAAAAAAAAAAAAAAAAAAAAAAAAAAAAAAAAAAAAAAAAAAAAAAAAAAAAAAAAAAAAAAAAAAAAAAAAAAAAAAACAAAAAAAAAAAAAAAAAAAAAAAAAAAAAAAAAAAAAAAAAAAAACAAAAAAAAAAAAAAAAAAAAAAAAAAAAAAAAAAAAAAAAAAAAAAAAAAAAAAAAAAAAAAAAAAAAAAAAAAAAAAAAAAAAAAAAAAAAAAAACAAAAAAAAAAAAAAAAAAAAAAAAAAAAAAAAAAAAAAAAAAAAAAAAAAAAAAAAAAAAAAAAAAAAAAAAAAAAAAAAAAAAAAAAAAAAAAAAAAAAAAAAAAAAAAAAAAAAAAAAAAAAAAAAAAAAAAAAAAAAAAAAAAAAAAAAAAAAAAAAAAAAAAAAAAAAAAAAAAAAAAAAAAAAAAAAAAAAAAAAAAAAAAAAAAAAAAAAAAAAAAAAAAAAAAAAAAAAAAAAAAAAAAAAAAAAAAAAAAAAAAAAAAAAAAAAAAAAAAAAAAAAAAAAAAAAAAAAAAAAAAAAAAAAAAAAAAAAAAAAAAAAAAAAAAAAAAAAAAAAAAAAAAAAAAAAAAAAAAAAAAAAAAAAAAAAAAAAAAAAAAAAAAAAAAAAAAAAAAAAAAAAAAAAAAAAAAAAAAAAAAAAAAAAAAAAAAAAAAAAAAAAAAAAAAAAAAAAAAACAAAAAAAAAAAAAAAAAAAAAAAAAAAAAAAAAAAAAAAAAAAAAAAAAAAAAAAAAAACAAAAAAAAAAAAAAAAAAAAAAAAAAAAAAAAAAAAAAAAAAAAAAAAAAAAAAAAAAAAAAAAAAAAACAAAAAAAAAAAAAAAAAAAAAAAAAAAAAAAAAAAAAAAAAAAAAAAAAAACAAAAAAAAAAAAAAAAAAAAAAAAAAAAAAAAAAAAAAAAAAAAAAAAAAAAAAAAAAAAAAAAAAAAAAAAAAAAAAAAAAAAAAAAAAAAAAAAAAAAAAAAAAAAAAAAAAAAAAAAAACAAAAAAAAAAAAAAAAAAACAAAAAAAAAAAAAAAAAAAAAAAAAAAAAAAAAAAAAAAAAAAAAAAAAAAAAAAAAAAAAAAAAAAAAAAAAAAAAAAAAAAAAAAAAAAAAAAAAAAAAAAAAAAAAAAAAAAAAAAAAAAAAAAAAAAAAAAAAAAAAAAAAAAAAAAAAAAAAAAAAAAAAAAAAAAAAAAAAAAAAAAAAAAAAAAAAAAAAAAAAAAAAAAAAAAAAAAAAAAAAAAAAAAAAAAAAAAAAAAAAAAAAAAAAAAAAAAAAAAAAAAAAAAAAAAAAAACAAAAAAAAAAAAAAAAAAAAAAAAAAAAAAAAAAAAAAAAAAAAAAAAAAAAAAAAAAAAAAAAAAAAAAAAAAAAAAAAAAAAAAAAAAAAAAAAAAAAAAAAAAAAAAAAAAAAAAAAAAAAAAAAAAAAAAAAAAAAAAAAAAAAAAAAAAAAAAAAAAAAAAAAAAAAAAAAAAAAAAAAAAAAAAAAAAAAAAAAAAAAAAAAAAAAAAAAAAAAACAAAAAAAAAAAAAAAAAAAAAACAAAAAAAAAAAAAAAAAAAAAAAAAAAAAAAAAAAAAAAAAAAAAAAAAAAAAAAAAAAAAAAAAAAAAAAAAAAAAAAAAAAAAAAAAAAAAAACAAAAAAAAAAAAAAAAAAAAAAAAAAAAAAAAAAAAAAAAAAAAAAAAAAAAAAAAAAAAAAAAAAAAAAAAAAAAAAAAAAAAAAAAAAAAAAAAAAAAAAAAAAACAAAAAAAAAAAAAAAAAAAAAAAAAAAAAAAAAAAAAAAAAAAAAAAAAAAAAAAAAAAAACAAAAAAAAAAAAAAAAAAAAAAAAAAAAAAAAAAAAAAAAAAAAAAAAAAAAAAAAAAAAAAAAAAAAAAAAAAAAAAAAAAAAAAAAACAAAAAAAAAAAAAAAAAAAAAAAAAAAAAAAAAAAAAAAAAAAAAAAAAAAAAAAAAAAAAAAAAAAAAAAAAAAAAAAAAAAAAAAAAAAAAAAAAAAAAAAAAAAAAAAAAAAAAAAAAAAAAAAAAAAAAAAAAAAAAAAAAAAAAAAAAAAAAAAAAAAAAAAAAAAAAAAAAAAAAAAAAAAAAAAAAAAAAAAAAAAAAAAAAAAAAAAAAAAAAAAAAAAAAAACAAAAAAAAAAAAAAAAAAAAAAAAAAAAAAAAAAAAAAACAAAAAAAAAAAAAAAAAAAAAAAAAAAAAAAAAAAAAAAAAAAAAAAAAAAAAACAAAAAAAAAAAAAAAAAAAAAAAAAAAAAAAAAAAAAAAACAAAAAAAAAAAAAAAAAAAAAAAAAAAAAAAAAAAAAAAAAAAAAAAAAAAAAAAAAAAAAAAAAAAAAAAAAAAAAAAAAAAAAAAAAAAAAAAAAAAAAAAAAAAAACAAAAAAAAAAAAAAAAAAAAAAAAAAAAAAAAAAAAAAAAAAAAAAAAAAAAAAAAAACAAAAAAAAAAAAAAAAAAAAAAAAAAAAAAAAAAAAACAAAAAAAAAAAAAAAAAAAAAAAAAAAAAAAAAAAAAAAAAAAAAAAAAAAAAAAACAAAAAAAAAAAAAAAAAAAAAAAAAAAAAAAAAAAAAAAAAAAAAAAAAAAAAAAAAAAAAAAAAAAAAAAAAAAAAAAAAAAAAAAAAAAAAAAAAAAAAAAAAAAAAAAACAAAAAAAAAAAAAAAAAAAAAAAAAAAAAAAAAAAAAAAAAAAAAAAAAAAAAAAAAAAAAAAAAAAAAAAAAAAAAAAAAAAAAAAAAAAAAAAAACAAAAAAAAAAAAAAAAAAAAAAAAAAAAACAAAAAAAAAAAAAAAAAAAAAAAAAAAAAAAAAAAACAAAAAAAAAAAAAAAAAAAAAAAAAAAAAAAAAAAAAAAAAAAAAAAAAAAAAAAAAAAAAAAAAAAAAAAAAAAAAAAAAAAAAAAAAAAAAAAAAAAAAAAAAAAAAAAAAAAAAAAAAAAAAAAAAAAAAAAAAAAAAAAAAAAAAAAAAAAAAAAAAAAAAAAAAAAAAAAAAAAAAAAAAAAAAAAAAAAAAAAAAAAAAAAAAAAAAAAAAAAAAAAAAAAAAAAAAAAAAAAACAAAAAAAAAAAAAAAAACAAAAAAAAAAAAAAAAAAAAAAAAAAAAAAAAACAAAAAAAAAAAAAAAAAAAAAAAAAAAAAAAAAAAAAAAAAAAACAAAAAAAAAAAAAAAAAAAAAAAAAAAAAAAAAAAAAAAAAAAAAAAAAAAAAAAAAAAAAAAAAAAAAAAAAAAAAAAAAAAAAAAAAAAAAACAAAAAAAAAAAAAAAAAAAAAAAAAAAAAAAAAAAAAACAAAAAAAAAAAAAAAAAAAAAAAAAAAAAAAAAAAAAAAAAAAAAAAAAAAAAAAAAAAAAAAAAAAAAAAAAAAAAAAAAAAAAAAAAAAAAAAAAAAAAAAAAAAAAAAAAAAAAAAAAAAAAAACAAAAAAAAAAAAAAAAAAAAAAAAAAAAAAAAAAAAAAAAAAAAAAAAAAAAAAAAAAAAAAAAAAAAAAAAAAAAAAAAAAAAAAAAAAAAAAAAAAAAAAAAAAAAAAAAAAAAAAACAAAAAAAAAAAAAACAAAAAAAAAAAAAAAAAAAAAAAAAAAAAAAAAAAAAAAAAAAAAAAAAAAAAAAAAAAAAAAAAAAAAACAAAAAAAAAAAAAAAAAAAAAAAAAAAAAAAAAAAAAAAAAAAAAAAAAAAAAAAAAAAACAAAAAAAAAAAAAAAAAAAAAAAAAAAAAAAAAAAAAAAAAAAAAAAAAAAAAAAAAAAAAAAAAAAAAAAAAACAAAAAAAAAAAAAAAAAAAAAAAAAAAAAAAAAAAAAAAAAAAAAAAAAAAAAAAAAAAAAAACAAAAAAAAAAAAAAAAAAAAAAAAAACAAAAAAAAAAAAAAAAAAAAAAAAAAAAAAAAAAAAAAAAAAAAAAAAAAAAAAAAAAAAAAAAAAAAAAAAAAAAACAAAAAAAAAAAAAAAAAAAAAAAAAAAAAAAAAAAAAAAAAAAAAAAAAAAAAAAAAAAAAAAAAAAAACAAAAAAAAAAAAAAAAAAAAAAAAAAAACAAAAAAAAAAAAAAAAAAAAAAAAAAAAAAA
>JAGVVM010006005.1:27500-61380 GCA_019149425.1 Psidium friedrichsthalianum
CCCCCCCCCCCCCCCCCCCCCCCCCCCCCCCCCCCCCCCCCCCCCCCCCCCCCCCCCCCCCCCCCCCCCCCCCCCCCCCCCCCCCCCCCCCCCCCCCCCCCCCCCCCCCCACCCCCCCCCCCCCCCCCCCCCCCCCCCCCCCCCCCCCCCCCCCCCCCCCCCCCCCCCCCCCCCCCCCCCCCCCCCCCCCCCCCCCCCCCCCCCCCCCCCCCCCCCCCCCCCCCCCCCCCCCCCCCCCCCCCCCCCCCCCCCCCCCCCCCCCCCCCCCCCCCCCCCCCCCCCCCCCACCCCCCCCCCCCCCCCCCCCCCCCCCCCCCCCCCCCCCCCCCCCCCCCCCCCCCCCCCCCCCCCCCCCCCCCCCCCCCCCCCCCCCCCCCCCCCCCCCCCCCCCCCCCCCCCCCCCCACCCCCCCCCCCCCCCCCCCCCCCCCCCCCCCCCCCCGCCCCCCCCCCCCCCCCCCCCCCCCCCCCCCCCCCCCCCCCCCACCCCCCCCCCCCCCCCCCCCCCCCCCCCACCCCCCCCCCCCCCCCCCCCCCCCCCCCCCCCCCCCCCCCCCCCCCCCCCCCCCCCCCCCCCCCCCCCCCCCCCCCCCCCCCACCCCCCCCCCCCCCCCCCCCCCCCCCCCCCCCCCCCCCCCACCCCCCCCCCCCCCCCCCCCCCCCCCCCCCCCCCCCCCCCCCCCCCCCCCCCCCCCCCCCCCCCCCCCCCCCCCCCCCCCCCCCCCCCCCCCCCCCCCCCCCCCCCCCCCCCCCCCCCCCCCCCCCCCCCCCCCCCCCCCCCCCCCCCCCCCCCCCACCCCCCCCCCCCCCCCCCCCAACCCCCCCCACCCCCCCCCCCCCCCCCCCCCCCCCCCCCCCCCCCCCCCCCCCCCCCCCCCCCCCCCCCCCCCCTCCCCCCCCCCCCCCCCCCCCCCCCCCCCCCCCCCCCCCCCCCCCCCCCCCCCCCCCCCCCCCCCCCCCCCCCCCCCCCCCCCCCCCCCCCCCCCCCCCCCCCCCCCCCCCCCCCCCCCCCCCCCCCCCCCCCCCCCCCCCCCCCCCCCCCCCCCCCCCCCCCCCCCCCCCCCCCCCCCCCCCCCCCCCCCCCCGCCCCCCCCCCCCCCCCCCCCCCCCCCCCCCCCCCCCCCCCCCCCCCCCCCCCCCCCCCCCCCCCCCCCCCCTCCCCCCCCCCCCCCCCCCCCCCCCCCCCCCCCCCCCCCCCCCCCCCCCCCCCCCCCCCCCCCCCCCCCCCCCCCCCCCCCCCCCCCCCCCCCCCCCCCCCCCCCCCTCCCCCCCCCCCCCCCCCCCCCCCCCCCCCCCCCCCCCCCCCCCCCCCACCCCCCCCCCCCCCCCCCCCCCCCCCCCCCCCCCCCCCCCCCCCCCCCCCCCCCCCCCCCCCCCCCCCCCCCCCCCCCCCCCCCCCCCCCCCCCCCCCCCCCCCCCCCCCCCCCCCCCCCCCCCCCCCCCCCCCCCCCCCCCCCCCCCCCCCCCCCCCCCCCCACCCCCCCCCCCCCCCCCCCCCCCCCCCCCCCCCCCCCCCCCCCCCCCCCACCCCCCCCCCCCCCCCCCCCCCCCCCCCCCCCCCCCCCCCCCCCCCCCCCCCCCCCCCCCCCCCCCCCCCCCCCCCCCCCCCCCCCCCCCCCCCCCCCCCCCCCCCCCCCCCCCCCCCCCCCCCCCCCCCCCCCCCCCCCCCCCCCCCCCCCCCCCCCCCCCCCCCACCCCCCCCCCCCCCCCCCCCCCCCCCCCCCCCCCCCCCCCCCCCCCCCCCCCCCCCCCCCCCCCCCCCCCCCCCCCCCCTCCCCCCCCCCCCCCCCCCCCCCCCCCCCCCCCCCCCCCCCCCCCCCCCCCCCCCCCCCCCCCCCCCCCCCCCCCCCCCCCCCCCCCCTCCCCCCCCCCCCCCCCCCCCCCCCCCCCCCCCCCCCCCCCCCCCCCCCCCCCCCCCCCCCCCCCCCCCCCCCCCCCCCCCCCCCCCCCCCCCCCCCCCCCCCCCCCCCCCCCCCCCCCCCCCCCCCCCCCCCCCCCCCCCCCCCCCCCCCCCCCCCCCCCCCCCCCCCCCCCCCCCCCCCCCCCCCCCCCCCCCCCCCCCCCCCCCACCCCCCCTCCCCCCCCCCCCCCCCCCCCCCCCCCCCCCCCCCCCCCCCCCCCCCCCTCCCCCCCCCCCCCCCCCCCCCCCCCCCCCCCCCCCCCCCCCCCCCCCCCCCCCCCCCCCCCTCCCCCCCCCCCCCCCCCCCCCCCCCCCCCCCCCCCCCCCCCCCCCCCCCCCCCCCCCCCCCCCCCCCCCCTCCCCCCCCCCCCCCCCCCCCCCCCCCCCCCCCCCCCCCCCCCCCCCCCCCCCCCCCCCCCCCCCCCCCCCCCCCCCCCCACCCCCCCCCCCCCCCCCCCCCCCCCCCCCCCCCCCCCCCCCCCCCCCCCCCCCCCCCCCCCCCCCCCCCCCCCCCCCCCCCCCCCCCCCCCCCCCCCCCCCCCCCCCCCCCCCCCCCCCCCCCCCCCCCCCCCCCCCCCCCCTCCCCCCCCCCCCCCCCCCCCCCCCCCCCCCCCCCCCCCCCCCCCCCCCCCCTCCCCCCCCCCCCCCCCCCCCCCCCCCCCCCCCCCCCCCCCCCCCCCCCCCCCCCCCCCCCCCCCCCCCCCCCCCCCCCCCCCCCCCTCCCCCCCCCCCCCCCCCCCCCCCCCCCCCCCCCCCCCCCCCCCCCCCCCCCCCCCCCCCCCCCCCCCCCCCCCCCCCCCCCCCCCCCCCCCCCACCCCCCCCCCCCCCCCTCCCCCCCCCCCCCCCCCCCCCCCCCCCCCCCCCCCCCCCCCCCCCCCCCCCCCCCCCCCCCCCCCCCCACCCCCCCCCCCCCCCCCCCCCCCCCCCCCCCCCCCCCCCCCCCCCCCCCCCCCCCCCCCCCCCCCCCCCCCCCCCTCCCCCCCCCCCCCCCCCCCCCCCCCCCCCCCCCCCCTCCCCCCCCCCCCCCCCCCCCCCCCCCCCCCCCCCCCCCCCCCCCCCCCCCCCCCCCCCCCCCCCCCCCCCCCCCCCCCCCCCCCCCCCCCCCCCCCCCCCCCCCCCCCCCCCCCCCCCCCCCCCCCCCCCCCCCCCCCCCCCCCCCCCCCCCCCCCCCCCCCCCCCCCCCCCCCCCCCCCCCCCCCCCCCCCCCCCCCCCCCCCCCCCCCCCCCCCCCCCCCCCCCCCCCCCCCCCCCCCCCCCCCCCCCCCCCCCCCCCCCCCCCCCCCCCCCCCCCCCCCCCCCCCCCCCCCCCCCCCCCCCCCCCCCCCCCCCCCCCCCCCCCCCCCCCCCCCCCCCCCCCCCCCCCCCCCCCCCCCCCCCCCCCCCCCCCCCCCCCCACCCCCCCCCCCACCCCCCCCCCCCCCCCCCCCCCCCCCCCCCCCCCCCCCCCCCCCCCCCCCCCCCCCCACCCCCCCCCCCCCCCCCCCCCCCCCCCCCCCCCCCCCCCCCCCCCCCCCCCCCCCCCCCCCCCCCCCCCCCCCCCCCCCCCCCCCCCCCCCCCCCCCCCCCCCCCCCCCCCCCCCCCCCCCCCCCCGCCCCCCCCCCCCCCCCCCCCCCCCCCCCCCCCCCCCCCCCCCCCCCCCCCCCCCCCCCCCCCCCCCCCCCCCCCCCCCCCCCCCACCCCCCCCCCCCCCCCCCCCCCCCCCCCCCCCCCCCCCCCCCCCCCCCCCCCCCCCCCCCCCCCCCCCCCTCCCCCCCCCCCCCCCCCCCCCCCCCCCCCCCCCCCCCCCCCCCCCCCCCCCCCCCCCACCCCCCCCCCCCCCCCCCCCCCCCCCCCCCCCCCCCTCCCCCCCCCCCCCCCCCCCCCCCCCCCCCCCCCCCCCCCCCCCCCCCCCCCCCCCCCCCCCCCCCCCCCCCCCCCCCCCCCCCCCCCCCCCCACCCCCCCCCCCCCCCCCCCCCCCCCCCCCCCCCCCCCCCCCCCCCCCCCCCCCCCCCCCCCCCCCCCCCTCCCCCCCCCCCCCCCCCCCCCCCCCCCCCCCCCCCCCCCCCCCCCCCCCCCCCCCCCCCCCCCCCCCCCCCCCCCCCCCCCCCCCCCCCCCCCCCCCCCCCCCCCCCCCCCCCCCCCCCCCCCCACCCCCCCCCCCCCCCCCCCCCCCCCCCCCCCCCCCCCCCCCCCCCCCCCCCCCCCCCCCCCCCCCCCCCCCCCCCCCCCCCCCCCCCCCCCCCCCCCCCCCCCCCCCCCCCCCCCCCCCCCCCCCCCCCCCCCCCCCCCCCCCCCCCCCCCCCCCCCCCCCCCCCCCCCCCCCCCCACCCCCCCCCCCCCCCCCCCCCCCCCCCCCCCCCCCCCCCCCCCCCCCCCCCCCCCCCCCCCCCCCCCCCCCCCCCCCCCCCCCGCCCCCCCCCCCCCCCCCCCCCCCCCCCCCCCCCCCCCCCCCCCCCCCCCCCCCCCCCCCCCCCCCCCCCCCCCCCCCCCCCCCCCCCCCCCTCCCCCCCCCCCCCCCCCCCCCCCCCCCCCCCCCCCCCCCCCCCCCCCCCCCCCCCCCCCCCCCCCCCCCCCCCCCCCCCCCCCCCCCCCCCCCCCCCCCCCCCCCCCCCCCCCCCCCCCACCCCCCCCCCCCCCCCCCCCCCCCCCCCCCCCCCCCCCCCCCCCCCCCCCCCCCCCCCCCCCCCCCCCCCCCCCCCCCCCCCCCCCCCCCCCCCCCCCCCCCCCCCCCCCCCCCCCCCCCCCCCCCCCCCCCCCCCCCCCCCCCCCCCCCCCCCCCCCCCCCCCCCCCCCCCCCCCCCCCCCCCCCCCCCCCCCCCCCCCCCCCCCCCCCCCCCCCCCCCCCCCCCCCCCCCCCCCCCCCCCCCCCCCCCCCCCCCCCCCCCACCCCCCCCCCCCCCCCCCCCCCCCCCCCCCCCCCCCCCCCCCCCCCCCCCCCCCCCCCCCCCCCCCCCCCCCCCCCCCCCCCCCCCCCCCCCCCCCCCCCCCCCCCCCCCCCCCCCCCCCCCCCCCCCCCCCCCCCCCCCCCACCCCCCCCCCCCCCCCCCCCCCCCCCCCCCCCCCCCCCCCCCCCCCCCCCCCCCCCCCCCCCCCCCCCCACCCCCCCCCCCCCCCCCCCCCCCCCCCCCCCCCCCCCCCCCCCCCCCCCCCCCCCCCCCCCCCCCCCCCCCCCCCCCCCCCCCCCCCCCCCCCCCCCCCCCCCCCCCCCCCCCCCCCCCCCCCCCCCCCCCCCCCCCCCCCGCCCCCCCCCCCCCCCCCCCCCCCCCCCCCCCCCCCCCCCCCCCCCCCCCCCCCCCCCCCCCCCCCCCCCCCCCCCCCCCCCCCCCCCCCCCCCCCCCCCCCCCCCCCCCCCCCCCCCCCCCCCCCCCCCCCCCTCCCCCCCCCCCCCCCCCCCCCCCCCCCCCCCCCCCCCCCCCCCCCCCCCCCCCCCCCCCCCCCCCCCCCCCCCCCCCCCCCCCCCCCCCCCCCCCCCCCCCCCCCCCCCCCCCCCCCCCCCCCCCCCCCCCCCCCCCCCCCCCCCCCCCCCCCCCCCCCCCCCCCCCCCCCCCCCCCCCCCCCCCCCCCCCCCCCCCCCCCCCCCCCCCCCCCCCCCCCCCCCCCCCCCCCCCCCCCCCCCCCCCCCCCCCCCCCCCCCCCCCCCCCCCCCCCCCCCCCCCCCCCCCCCCCCCCCCCCCCCCCTCCCCCCCCCCCCCCCCCCCCCCCCCCCCCCCCCCCCCCCCCCCCCCCCCCCCCCCCCCCCCCCCCCCCCCCCCCCCCCCCCCCCCCCCCCCCCCCCCCCCCCCCCCCCCCCGCCCCCCCCCCCCCCCCCACCCCCCCCCCCCCCCCCCCCCCCCCCCCCCCCCCCCCCCCCCCCCCCCCCCCCCCCCCCCCCCCCCCCCCCCCCCCCCCCCCCCCCCCCCCCCCCCCCCCCCCCCCCCCCCCCCCCCCCCCCCCCCCCCCCCCCCCCCCCCCCCCCCCCCCCCCCCCCCCCCCCCCCCCCCCCCCCCCCCGCCCCCCCCCCCCCCCCCCCCCCCCCCCCCCCCCCCCCCCCCCCCCCCCCCCCCCCCCCCCCCCCCCCCCCCCCCCCCCCCCCCCCCCCCCCCCCCCCCCCCCCCCCCCCCCCCCCCCCCACCCCCTCCCCCCCCCCCCCCCCCCCCCCCCCCCCCCCCCCCCCCCCCCCCCCCCCCCCCCCCCCCCCCCCCCCCCCCCCCCCCCCCCCCCCCCCCCCCCCCCCCCCCCCCCCCCCCCCCCCCCCCCCCCCCCCCCCCCCCCCCCCCCCCCCCCCCCCCCCCCCCCCCCCCCCCCCCCCCCCCCCCCCCCCCCCCCCCCCCCCGCCCCCCCCCCCCCCCCCCCCCCCCCCCCCCCCCCCCCCCCCCCCCCCCCCCCCCCCCATTCCCCCCCCCCCCCCCCCCCCCCCCCCCCCACCCCCCATTTAAACCCCCCCCCCCCCCCTCCCCCCCCCCCCCCCCCCCCCCCCCCCCCCCCCCCCCCCCCCCCCCCCCCCCCCCCCCCCCCCCCCCCCCCCCCCCCCCCCCCCCCCCCCCCCCCCCCCCCCCCCCCCCCCCCCCCCCCCCCCCCCCCCCCCCCCCCATCCCCCCCCCCCCCCCCCCCCCCCCCCCCCCCCCCCCCCCCCCCCCCCCCCCCCCCCCCCCCCCCCCCCCCCCCCCCCCCCCCCCCCGGTCCCCCCCCCCCCCCCCCCCCCCCCCCCCCCCCCCCCCCCCCCCCCCCCCCCCCCCCCCCCCCCCCCCGATGGGATAAGCCCCATAAAATATTAAATAATGTAGCGTGGGAGGGCCCCCCCCCCCCCCTTATCCGTTGGAAATTCCGAACCCCCCCCCTCCCCCCTCCCCCCCCCCCCCCCCATGCAGAGTTCCCCCCCCCCCCCCCCCCCTTCATCCCCCCCCCCGAAACCCCCCCCCTCTGCAGAACACCCCCCCCCCTCGTAGCTCTTTCCCCCCCCCCCCCCCCCCCCCCCGCCAGCCCCCCCCCCCCCCCCACGACCCCCCCCCCCCCCCCCCCCCCTGTCCCCCCCCCCCCCCCCTTTCCCCACCCCCTCACCGCCCCTTTGCCACAACCCCCCCCCCCCCTCATTGCCCACCTCCCCACATCCATCCGATGCCCCCCCCCAGAGGTTGTCTTCTTACTGTCGGTCTGTCGTGTAATTTCAAGTGTCAATACGGTTTGAATTGCTTCCGCAGGACCCCCCCATTTCTGGGTCTTGATTTGTGAAAAAATTCATTAACTTGACATTTTCTTGGTCTTTATAGGCGTGTTCATTCAGTGCTCTTACGACGTTCGCATAGCTCAGTTTTTCATTGCAATTCTTTGGATTGTGGTTTTACTCTACTACGGTTTCCGTTTCTTAGGTTGCCAAGGCGGTGAGATTCTGACGGTCCTATTATTTGATGTCGATGCACTATCCGCTATCAAGGACAGTGAGTTAGGTGGTGGAAATTGCATTACGCGAACTCTGCCCCCTGCATTGACTCGAACGTGGCCTCAAGAGTATTAAAGAAGCTGTTGAGAAGCTGAAGTCAGATCCTCCTTCTTTCTGCTAGGGAGTTTTCAGATTCTCGGTATGGCCATATTAGATGGTGGACTTAGGGGATGTGATCGGTTTTGTTTTAAGACTTAAGGCATGGAAGACTCTCGGCGTGAATTGGAAAAGTATTCTTATGCTAAAGGGCGAAAAAAAAATGTTGAAATTGAGATGTTCTAAGTACATTTTGTCAAGAGAAGAAACTCTGATGGGTATACGAATTTGCAGGTTATGGTACCTCTAGTGCGAAAGCTCTATGTGGTTTTGCGTTCAACCTGAGTCATTCCAGGTCCTTGCCTCTGTTTTTTATGTCAAAGATGAAGAGCCAACCTGTAAAAAAAATTGTACTTGAATGAGGACCAGGGGGAACTTTTGGAATTGGGGCAGCTGCTTATTTAGGTTTCTTCTACAGGAGCGACAGGAGAATCTACTCCAATCAAAAGGTTAGTTTGATACCTTTTTCATCCGTAAACCTTTGCTTTAGTATGTGAGTTTAATCGCCTTTTCTGTTAGCAGATTAGACTCTTACTTCTGACGTGCTAATTAAAAGGAATATGCTGTTTTACCGTATCAGATAGCTTTCCCACTTATGGTTTACAAAATTGTCGCATTGGATTTTTGTTATCCAAGAATATCATGGAGGTCAATGTTTTATGTCGTCTAAGGATTTTTATGGCCATCAAACTGTATTCCCGATTTAATAGCTATTTGCAGCATCCGATGAAAGACTGTTGAAAGTCAGAGTAACTTCTACCTGCCAGGCTGGTCTAAGGAGATTGGCCATGTGGGTAGTTTATCATAAAAAAAGGGCAGAAAGAAATTAGGCAAATCTATAAATTTCTTTTTAGGTTGAAGCAAGAGGAAAGGTTGCTTCCATTATCAATTGCTATGTAGTTCCCCATGTTCTTGCCTTACTAAGCCAATTGTGAAGTTGTTTAGTCGGTTTATTTCCTTTAACTGTAATTTCCATTAGTTGTAAGAGCTGGCTAGCCACTTTCTCGTGGTAAGTATGTTTTCCTTTCCATCGTAGTTAAGCTTATTAATTATCTGGATTCCCTTTCATGGGAACTGAAAATCTTCGTGCCAAATAACTGGAACGAAACTGAATCTTTGGAGTAAGTAAGCTTTAAGATCTGCCCCTTGAACAGCCTAGAGCTTTATGCCCAGAGATCGAGACCAAATTTTGTTCATGGATTTCAGTGCGTCTATTTTCTTATCATTAGGAAGGTCATTTTCTATGTCATAATTTCCTTTATGGTAAAATCAATCATTTAGCAGTTTGTCTGGTTTGTTATTCTATTATGACATTGTCTTTGCCTCATAAAGAATAACTGCATATTTCATCTGCAGAATATTTATCGAATGATTCGCACTGATAAAGGCTTATGGTTTTCTGGATGTAATTTCAACGCAGAGTTGTCTTCTATGGAACATGAGGCAGGCTCATTTTACTTTTTCATTCCTCAGGTAAATTTGCTCCCGTACAGGTCACTTCGAAGTTCCAATGTGAAAATATCTTACTTTTCTTTCTTTTGCCACTATAGTAAGTTCTTGTCCATGAGCCAAACTAAAAAGCGTTGCACTACACGTGAGAGAAAGCATAAAGTCCTTGTGTTAATTAATAACAGACTATCTGGAAGATTGAGCTGATGAATGTGCGGATGTTTCTATTTTGTCAGCACACACGGCTGGAGGTGGGCCTTCCTCCTGTCGTTTGAGGGGCTCTCGTTTCTTCGAGTCATCTTCACGCCAGGTAATCTGTAATGGTTGTGCCTTTTCTACTGCAGGACCATAATACCTAACCATGTCAGGTCTTGGCATTGTGGATCCGAGCAGGTCCTGGTCCAGAATATACTTATTTGTGGGGGGTCTGAAAAAACAACTTTGAGGTTACCATTTGGCTTGTTTATAAAACAACTTTAGGTTACCATTTTGGTTGTTTTTGGTGCTTATTATCAGGAACATTGGTTAAGTGCCTCTTTTACACTGTTGTCAATGAAAATTCACATTTTGGTTGGATGTATGCTCCACAAGTTATTGCACGACATCTCATTCAAATTTTGTGCTGGACGAAATAATTATTTAATTTTATCAAGTAGATACCACTTGCTCCTGTCATCAGTTGCATTTGGAAGAAAAGGGTCTTCATGAATTCTTAAGATATCTTTGATAATTGGCTATTTTCCACGGACCATCCTATGGTGATCGTCACTCTGGTACTCGCACGTCTTATGTCATGTCTGTTCTCTTTATTGTTCTGTCCCTGTTCACACATTGTTTTCCTTCTATCAGGCAATCTCATATATTCAAAATACCGCAGAGAAATTCCCTGTTGCTCGTATACGATCTACTCTTGAAAAGCTCAATGTGGTGGAGAATACTTTATCCTTGATGGTACAAGGCCACTCTTCTTCCCAATTACGCAAATATATTTCTAGACTAAGTCAGAATAGATGACAAGCAGCTTTTCATTACTAGGATTTCAGTTACATACAATGCAAGAATATGTTGCTTGCTCGGAATGTGAGTTTAATTGAAGTACAACAGAACTCACCTTCATCTAGTGTGCAAGTAATGTACCTGCATCATATCACATCTTCTGAAGATACACATGAATGAGCCATGCACAAAATTAATAATGAGATATGTTTTCCTGTCCTCGTTTTACAAATTCAGCCCAATTATCACTTAGTTTGTCCTGTGTAGGTCCACAGATTTGTGACATCACCAGATGTGACCAATGCTTTATCTGACCCAATTGATCTGGTATTTCCTTCTTTGTGGTAACTTTTTCATCTTTGTCAATTGCCTCATCATATTTTGACATTTTTTGTTCGTAGATGAGTACAACTTCATATGAACTCAATTCTTTTTTATTTCAATGTTATTGCAGGAAGAGGCTTCATCTTCCTCTCAGTTTACTGTCAGGCTTTCACCAAAGATTACTCTCTCGAGTAATATGGTATGCTGCCTTTCTCCTCGCAAATTATGATGAGTACTAAAACCTAATTTATAGTGAGGCTTTGTAGTTCTCTAGTTTAAGCACGGGTGGACAGCAGACTGTAGCATACATAAGTTGAGAAGAAGAAAAATAGAACTGCCCTAGGTGTTCATGGTCTCAAATCTTCTTAAGTGTGAAGAGATTATACGAGTCTTTGATTTAATGAGGTCTTTTCCTTTGATGTGAAACCTCAATCTTACTGATTGAAGTTGATTCGATGCATATGCTTTCAGCCTTATCGTATCTTGTGCTTTTAATGGAATAGACGCTCCATAGTGGATTTGGTTTGTTAAAAGTATTATAAGTGTGAATAAACTTTGATTTGGGATATGATGCTTGAAGCCTGATAATTGTGGATTTGGTTGGCTACTCCATCAGCACAGATGAAAGAAAAACTATCGCAAACCTCAGTTGTGAGCATTTTTAATTTACGTCTCTTTCTGTTGCCAGTTGTCACAAGCAACTGAAAGAAGTTACTCAGTGCGGGATCTTGCTAACATCAATGCAGTTTGGGCTTCACTTATCATTGAAGAATGCTTTAGACTTGGCTTGACGGTGAGACACATATTACCTGATTAGCTTTTAGCTTAAAAGCTTGCCTGATTGTTCTTCATTACAGTACTTTTGTATTGCTCCGGGGTCGAGATCATCTCCACTTGCTATTGCTGCAGCGAGTCATCCATTGGCTACGTGTATTGCTTGCTTTGATGAGCGTTCACTGGCATTTCATGCTGTTGGGTTTGCAAGAGGATCCCGGAGACCAGCCATTGTAATAATGACATCAGGCACTGCTGTATCAAATCTTCTTCCTGCTGTGAGTTCTATTAAATAGCTAAAAATTTGTAAATTTGCATGCCTATAAATTTTGGTCATTTTGAGTATGTTAGATTACGTGCAAGAGCAATTCGTCTGAACTTCCAGGAAAATGATGCTCACAACATGATTTCAAATGTTAGCACTTAAAAAAGAAAGGTTTTCTCGTCCCCCCCACCCCAAATTAACTGGTTAGTATTGTAGTCCACCTTGGTTTTCTCCAGTGTTCTAAGATTTGCATAGTTGCTACCTTTGAACACCATTTTCTCAGAAAGTTGATTAACGATGCTGTTCAGTTGTAATTAGTGTTCTCAGTTTTTGATTATATTAAGATATCTATCTTGACACAGGTTGTGGAGGCGAGTCAAGATTTTATGCCTCTTCTATTACTCAGTGCAGACCGTCCTCCAGAGCTGCAGGATGTTGGAGCGAACCAATCAATCAATCAGGTATAATTTAAACACTCACTGTAATACCACTTGATTTGGAAATACTTCATGTACTTGTAAATATAAAATTACCTTATGCATTCTCGTGAATCACACCTAAATTTCTATACTAGGTAAACCATTTTGGTTCTTTTGTGAGGTACTTCTTCAGTCTTCCTGTGCCAAGTGATCGTATTCCTGCACGGATGGTTCTTACAACACTTGATTCTGCTGTGCATTGGGCGACCTCTGCCCTGCGTGGCCCTGTTCATGTTAACTGTCCTTTTCGGGAACCTCTAGATGGAAGACCAGAGAAGTGGATGCTTAGCTGTTTGAATGGGTTAGATCTTTGGATGGCCAATGCTGAACCATTCACTAAGTATCTCCAAGTGCAATATTACCACTTAAACGCTGACACTACGAGTCAAATGGAAGAGATTTGAAGTCAATTCAAGCTTCGGACAGAGGGCTTCTCTTACTTGGTGCAATTCACTCAGAGGATGATATATGGGCAGTTCTTCTCTTGGCTAAGCACCTTTGTTGGCCTGTTGTAGCCGACATATTATCTGGTTTAAGGTTAAGAAGGCTTTCATCTGTGGAGAACATTTTGTTTCTAGATCATCTTGATCATGCTCTGATCTCAAATTCCTTCAAAAATTGGATGCAGGTTGATGTGGTAATTCAGGTATGCATGGTTTGTTGTTACGGCTAGACGTGTATGATCTCACTATTATTTGGTAGACAATCGGTGGATATATTGTGCTTGGTACTGTGCAATGCTCTCGCTGTACTCACATATGGCTAATCTATATACTCCTTTCTGAAGTATTCTCTTGCTTCCGGGGGTACTTTCTGTTGAAGTAGTGGTAAAGATGGAAATTTTTCTGTTAAGTCTTTTTACAGTTTGCTAGAAAAGAAAATAGATGTAGGCTGAGAGTCATTTCCTGGGTAAGCTACTTGGAAAGTGGGAGTATCGACCAGGCTTGGGGAAGAACTGGGGAATGTATTTTCATGTTGATTATGAAGCATTCTTTAAATGCTGATTCTATGTTTATCTTTGCCTTACTTTCTGTTTATTTACAGATTGGAAGCAAAATTACAAGTAAAAGAGTTGCTCAAATGCTAGAGAATTATCCGCCGCGTTTGTATATGATGGTTGATGAACATCCATTTCGCCATGACCCATCACACATAATGACACACAGGATCCAGAGTTCCATCATTGGATTTGTTGATGTCCTACTTGGAGGTCACTTTTTATCCAAAAAAAGTGTATGGAGTGACTATCTGCAAGCTCTAAACAATATGGTAAAGGATTTATCTCGATGGTGCTCCACTTGTTTTGATCATTGGGAAATTCTTAGTCTTAATTACTGCTCAATGTTGGTTTAATTCAAAAAAAAAAAAAAAAAACAGAAAAGTCTTTAACATAAGAAGTTATCTATTACTGGACAAACGCTATTATCCATCAAGGTAGCAGCTGGAAAAATAAAAATGAAAACTGTTGAATGTCTAGTTAAACTGATTGTACAATTATTATACTTATATCATCTTATTTTCACAATAGTCATTGGATTTTTATTTTATACTTTGTATACCAAATAGTTTTCTACAGTCCAGTACACTTTCGACATTTAACTAAGCACTCTTCCACCTTTTAATTAACATTTGTCTCCTTGCCTGCCTTTCCCCGTATTCCACAGGTTGCACGGGAGTTATCTTTTCAAGTTGATGCTGAACGCTCTTTAACTGAGCCTCAAGTTGCTTGTGTGATTTCAAAAACACTCTCACCTGCAAAAGCTCTATTTGTTGGAAACAGCATGGTAATTCGGGATATGGACATGTATGGACAGAGTCGGACAAATTTTACTGACAAAGTCACTTCGATGTTGCTCAATTCAAGACTACAGTATCAGCTGATACGGATAGCTGGAAATAGAGGAGCTAGCGGCATTGATGGTTTACTTAGTACGGCTGTGGGCTTTGCTCTTGGTAGCAACAAACGAGTAAGCAATCAGGAACTTTTTCGCCATGGCCATTTAACTCCTTTGCTATGATTGTATTCCTCACTCTTGTTTGAAATGCTATAAAGTGGTCTCTTAATAAAAGGAAAACTGGAAAGTCCTTTTGCCTAGTGTTCTAAAATCCATTTGTTGAACCTCTTTGTCCTGGAACTGTGAGAACAATTTTCACCATTGGCTGAATAGTTAGCTGCTCAAAAGCGGAAGTTCTCTAGATTAAGTGACTGGAGTATTCCTCAATAGGGAATGAGGTATGGAATTCATGCTCCAGTACTCAATCTTATGCACAGAGAAGATGCATCTGTCCCCCAGTGCAGGCCATTTGACTACATTGACAGATTTAGCAGTTAATTATGCTTTTCATACATTTATTATCCGAAAGCACACTTCCTAGATTAGGTTTTTGCAAGACAAGTTCGAAGGTTGTCATTACAGTTTTCTTCTGAATATTTAGTTGAAGGTTAGCTTCACTTGTTCATCTATGTTTTGTCACATACGTATTAGTTACGTTGTACTTTGAGCAGCTAGCTAGTATTCTGTCTGTGTGTGTGTTTTATGAAAACAGGCTTGTCGTGTTTGGGTTTTCATTTTTGTCACAATGTCAAGGGTGCCAATATTATGAAATGGATACGATACATTCGGTTGGTGTTTATGATGCTGTTACTGGCTTTCATCTATCGGATTTGTTTGGTTGATGTTTTTGCATCTGTGAATTTTTTAGGTAGTTTGTCTAATCGGTGATGTTTCTTTCCTTCATGACACAAATGGCTTGGCAATTTTGAGCCAAAGGTAACAGCTTTCTCTTGGTTATGAAATGTTTGTTCATCTTCTTGCAATTGGGTTAGCCTGTATTAGTTCTGTCTGTATTTCCCTCGCAACCTCCAATGCATTAGTGTTTTCCTCCCCTGTATAACTGGTCCTCTTATCACCGAACCTGCTATATTCTGATCCTTTTATGAAACATATTGTGTTTGAAGGACATCAAGAAAACCAATGACAATTATTGCCATAAACAATCATGGCGGTGCAATTTTCAGTCTCCTTCCTATTGCAAATAATGCTGATCCTCAAGTGCTGGATAAGTATTTCTACACTTCCCATAACGTCTCAATTAGAAAGCTGTGCCTTGCTCATGGGTAATTTCTCAACCTTCCAAGTGGAGTGCATCAAGTATGTTCTCTAGTATGAATTTACAATGATTTATAGTTTTGGCTCTTCTCTGGCACTGTTGCATTCATCATTTCGGAGTTGTCACTGAAACTGCTGTTTTGATTATGGGTTGTGATTTTTCTACAAAATCCTTCCAGGTGTACTATAAAAAATGTGCTAATGAAAAAGTGAAGTTTGCAAAGTTGTACTGCCAGGTAGAATGTCAAAACCAGTATGATCCAAAAAAATAAAGATATTTCCTCTATTCTTTTTATAACCAAGTGGACATGAAGAGTTTGGCCCTGAAAACACAAAAGGGTATAAAGAAAGAGAGACTAAAAGAATGACACGTGCCACACACAGCATAAAAAGGTAAGGTTGGAATGGAACTTTTACTAAACCCATGCGTGCTCTAAATAACTCGACATTAGCCGTAATTTGCAAATTGATTGTTTGGATGAGTCATATGGTACATACAATTCGGCAGAAACAGAGGAACATATTGTTTTTAGCAGTTGCTTTTGAATCATCAAAATGCTGCTCTTAGTTATTTTTTTCTGAAGCTCCTCTTGACTTTAAGAAAATTAATGCAACTATGTTTTGACTCGCTGGAGAATTTACTTATTTTACCAAATTGCGAATAGAAAAAAGGGGTTTTTGGGTGACATTAACTAATTTTAAATCACATTCTGCTGAAAGCAATTCTCTGCTATAAAACAGTCACAAACTACTCTGTTGCCTTCTTAGATGCGCTTTGAGGGATAAAATTTGAGAACACTGCCAATGATGACTTAAGTGCTTTTTGAAAGATAGGTGATTTGATTACTAGTATCGAAAACCCTGGAAAGGATCATCATGCTTAGATGCATGCAACAATGCCTGTGATGATGGCTTTAAATGTCCAACAGAGTATTAAGTGCGTTCTGTCTTGGGCTAATAGACAAGAGAAAACAATCCGTCTTTACTTGGATGAACTCAAACATGATTTTGCATCATGGAAAGAGAACGTGTATGTGGGACTTTTCATGCTTTGCATAAAAAATAACATAATTAGCAGACATTTTTCAGCAAAAATGAGCCAGAGCCAAGGTTGTATATGCATTAGCCCTACTTGGGGAGCCATTCCAAATTCCACGCAGGACATAATTGCAAACTATTTTCTTTCCCTGTTCGTAGCAGTTACAATGAGTTTCGTTGTTGCTTCCTTCAACTAAAGAAAACTTATGCAGCGTGAAGCATGTCCTGGTGCACACGAAGAAAGAATTTCAAGAGGCTCTAAACAAATCTGACTATGAAAGAATGGATAGTATCATTGAAGTCCAAAGCTACATTGGAGAAAATGCAGTTACTCACAGGTTATTAGATTCTGTGCTGTGAGATTTATATACTTCATTAGCTAGACCTCCTATTTCCCTTTACTAATGTGTCTTGTACTTTTTCAGTTCTTTGAGAAGTTTTGCTTCACAAGCAGCAAATGATGCTTTACGTATCCTTATGAAGGTTTCTGCACCAGGCTCTGTCTCACTTTCACCTCAGTTCCTGTTTTGTGAAATTCTCAGGGTGGAATTCTCCATGTACAGGTGAGGCTTCACTTTGAGTCCCTAGTATGGGATTTATTCTGCTGACTAAGCAGGCTCCATGTGCTGTTGCTGTTTTAATTCTTGGTGGCAGAATTCCGCTGGTGGCGCCACCCACTTCAGCTGATCGCAGTTGTGCCACTTTATACAGAGAGGGCTTTCTGTTGCATTTGTATCTTGAAGATGGTATTGTTGGGCTTGGAGAGGTGAGTTTTACCAACCTATCAGCGCATCCAATTCCATTCTTCTCCATCGAAATAGCAGGTTAATAATGCAGAGCAGGTTCACTCGATATCCGTCCAACTGGGATTATGTTAGCCTGATTTGCCTTCTGGAAGGCTTAAGTGTGTCAACTCATCTTCAAATTGTTGCGGCAAGGTGGTTGGATGCTTATTGAGGCATTCTTATTGCTGTTACTGTATTTTCTCAGAATCTTCGTACAAAATCAATACCAAGAGGGTTATTCCTTTGATCATCAGTCAGTTATCCTAATGAAAACACAAAAAAGTCAACATCTTGCAAAACAAGTACATGTGCACCCTTACATAGTAGACTCCGACGTTGATTTATTGGACTTAATGGTTTAGGGTAGAAATTTGACTATTGACGTCAAAAAGTAAATTGGTTTGTTATCTTGGCAGATTGCACCTCTTGAAATTCACGAAGAAAGCCTGCAAGATGTAGAAGAGCAGCTTCAGTTTCTCATCCATGTGATGAAAGGAGCTAAATTTAATTATATGCTTCCTACACTGAAGGGTTCATACTCTTCTTGGATAAGGAGCGAATTGGGAATTATGGTAGGTGTAGTGGTTCCATTCAGTATCAGTATGTCTAGGGCCTGGGTTGGTAATGCATAAGAGGGGATAGGCGAATTACTTTGAATATATTGAAGTAAAACTCCCTAATTTTGAACATTTTGACATCATTAATCTCGTCATTTTTGTACAGCCAGGTTCAATCTTTCCAAGTGTCAGATGTGGTCTGGAAATGGCTATCCTCAATGCCATTGCTGGAAAACAAGATTCTAATTTGTCAAGCATACTCAGTTGCCATAAAAATACAGATGTAGTATCTGAGAAGTCACAGGGTGTCAAGATATGTGCTTTACTTGATCCACATGGGACTCCTGAAGAGGTAGCTCAAGTTGCTAGTATGCTTGTTCAGGAGGGATTTACAGCAATAAAGTTGAAAGTAAGTTGAATTCATCAAAAGCATTATTTGTTTTGCATGTTGTGAAATTTTGTTGATCCATCTTTCGACAGTTTCATTTCATAATAAATTAAAATTTGTAGGGGGTCTTACAGATCCAACCAAGGCAATGGAATCTCCTTATGCGATCATACTTCTGTCTTGTATAGTAGCCCACCCATTCACTTAACTCATAGCTGATGCACTTTTACGCGGGCTTGGTGCCCTAGATTGGCCTTATGGCTATATACGAAGGTAGTGCTACGAATAGATTGATCTCGATCGGTCTTTCTAGTCTCTCTTTCACAGCCTTAAATTCCTGAAGGAATAAAAAAACGTGTAAGACCGGTTTCCCTATTCTGTATTTACGATCCGTATGATTTTTTATTAATGTATTTTCAAGAAGAAAGTCCTTTGTTTTTTATAGCCATACAAGGGCCTCGACACGAGGTGGACTCGAACCAAGGACAGGAGAATCACTTGAATCCCCGTGAATTCCCTTTATTCTGATCTGACTTTTATTTACCCTGTTCGCCACGTGGCAAATGGTTAGTCCAAAGTTGATGTCGATCTTTATCAACTCAAGCCCCTTTCAAATAGAGAAAGAGGCAGCCGATAGCCATGAATATAGACAAGAAAGGGTTTAGCTATCTAATAATAGCTTGAGTCAAGCCATTATTGTCCATAAAGATAGGTCATACCCCTTGAATAATCAGTTGCTGTGTTTCCTGGTCATATACATATAAGGCACCCACACAGTCCTAGCTCCGTTTTGTCTTCATCCTATTTTAAAGCATCAAGTGTCACCTATTAGCTTTTCGATGATTGCATTGTTCTGATCTTCTTTTAGGACTTTGCTCTAGTGGCATTAAATTATGTTGGTGTTTACAATGTTTTTCACACATAGGTAGCACGCCAGGAAGATCCAATTCAAGATGCTATAATTATACAGGAAGTGAGAAAGAAGGTCGGCTACAAGGTTCAACTCCGTGCAGATGCCAATAGGAAGTGGACTTACGAAGAAGCAATCCGATTTTCCTCTTCTGTTAAAAACTGTGATTTGCAGTACATTGAGGTAATGATGCCATTGATCTTGTCACTTTAATGTTGGCCACAGTGGCTTCTTTTGGATGGGCAGAAGCAAGTGCTTTTGAATAGAGTTGAATGGTAGAAATGTTGGACAACACTTGAGATAAAACTACAGAGACCTCTTTTCATGAGCGTGCAGCAACCTCTTTTCATAATTTTGGATCAAGATCTTTACTGACAAGTTACTGAAGGCGGTTTTTTTGCCCCCATCTGGTCCTTCTCATCCATGTAGGAACCTGTCCAGGATGAAGATGATATTGTAAAGTTCTGTGAAGAGAGTGGATTGTCCGTTGCACTGGATGAGACTATTGATAACTGTCGACGCGACCCTCTCAAAATGCTTGCCGATTATGTTCACCCAGGAATAGTTGCTGTTGTAAGTGTTTGTCAGGCTGGAAGCCCTTGTATTTGCTCAAGTATTCTTCTAGTACTTAACTATAATGGGGAAGCTCAGGGAAAAAAAAATATTATGCAAGGCCTTTTGGAAGATTTCGTGTTCATTTTATGCACCTCTCGCAGGTCCTTAAACCAAGTGTGCTTGGTGGATTTGAAACCTCAGCTACAGTCGCTCAGTGGGCTCAGCATCTGGAGAAGATGGCTGTCGTGAGCTCTACCTTTGAAAGTGGCGTGGGTTTATCAGCATACATTTTGTTTTCCCATTATATTGATCTGCATCAAGCAAAGTTACTCAAAACGAGAAACCACAAAGTTGATCCACCCATTGCACATGGTCTTGGGACTTATCAGTGGCTCAAAGATGATGTGACAACTGATCCTCTGAAGATTTCTCATCATCCAATTAGTGAGTGCGTAGAAGCTGATATAGCTGATGCTAGTAGACTGCTTCAGAATTTTCAAGTCAATCACAAGGTTATAGTTAGAAAATCTACTGATGAGGAAGTCTGTAGATACAACTTGATGGTGAACTTGAAGGGCCATCAGTATTCAATCAATGCGATGGAAGTTGGACAAGAAACTGTAAGTATCCCCAAAATATTACTGATCAACAACTGGATATATACATGATGATAAGTGTTCCACTGCACGAGCACACTGTTGTCTTGTCTGTGATAATCACACTATTTTGTTCCATATATATTCCTTGTGTGCTTGGTATTGTCAATCGTGTTCAAAAAAGCATCTCATAGGTGAGATACTTGGTATCAAGAATCTCATTGATGTTTTCACCACAAATGCGGGTGCATATTCGTGGCGCTCAGGTGCATATGATTTTCTCCTTGTTTGAACATCATCCTCTGTATTGATTTGAGACTGGTAGTATCTTAAAAATATCAAACTTGCAGTATGACATGAAAGATGAAACTATTTGAACTGTAATCTGGTGCTAGCTTACATGTCAGGTGTAAGCGAAAATTAATTTCTTATTTCTACTTTTGTTTTTTTCTGTCATTTGATACCAAATCTTAGCAAAATGGCTCAAGTGTGATGGGGAAAAACAATTGTTCTCTAGCTATTGGCACTCTAAGATAATGAGGTATGTAGCTGCCATTCTAGGCAGTCTTGTTGTTTATTAATCCAATGTTAATGTGCCAAATGCTGCAGAAGGACAATGTACTTGTGTTCCTTCATGGTTTTCTAGGAACTTGCGAAGAATGGATACCAATAATGAAGGCCATTTCAGGATCAGCTAGATGCATTTCTATCGGCCTTCCTGGCCACGGGAATTCAGTTGGCCAATCACGTGCGACTGAGAAAGCAGTTGAGAAACAAAGACTGTCCATTGAGATTGTTGCAGATATGTTATGCAACTTACTACAACAGATAACTTCTAAGAAGATTATTCTTATCGGATATTCGATGGGAGCAAGGATATCATTGTATATGACCTTGAAATATACCGACAGGGTAGGTTCCGCATGGTCAAAATTCTGATTTATGATTTGATGACTGCATGATGCATCTGATTAACGAAGCTAACTGAGTAGTATGTTTGTTATGAAGATTAAAGGAGCTGCTATAATATCTGGGAGCCCTGGGTTGAAAAATGCCAGTGCAAGAAAACTTCGCCGTGCTAAAGACGATAACAGAGCACAACTTCTCATTGCATATGGCCTACCGGTCTTTCTCGATTCTTGGTATGAAGGAGATCTGTGGAAGAGGTATTCTGGATCCCAAGTGTTTGTAATCAACTCAGGATTCACGCTTGTTCAGTTAGAAGTATTACTGCACTTGAATCGATGTTCACTTAGGTATGTGTTCTACTTGATAGCTTAAGGAGCCATCCGCATTTTCAGAAGATAGTTTTGAGCCGCTTACAGCACAGTGATGTACATGGTCTTGCAAAAGCCCTGTCTGATTTGAGCATCGGGAGGCAACCGTGAGTTTATTTCAATCTTCTTTGGTCAAACCTGATAGAACGATCTTAGTTCATTGCTGTTTTTGTTTATAGACCGTATCGCCTTATTATAAGCCTGGCATTCGCAAAGTTGATGTTTTGGCCCCTGATTTTCTGCTCTCTCTCTCTCTGTTTAGGTCACTTTGGGAAGACTTGAAGCACTGCGAGACTCCTCTTTTGCTTGTTGTGGGGGAAAGCGATGCCAAGTACAAGGGAATTGCTCAAAAAATGTTTGATGAAACTGGCCATAATAGAGAAGTCGCAGATGGCTCACCAGGTTCTAGTTGTGAGATCATCGAAATTCCTGGGAGCGGACATGCTGCACATTTGGAGAACCCTCTCGCCGTTGTTCAGGCATTGAGAAAGTTCTTGACCAGAGTAAATAAAGAGTTCAAAGACTGAAACAGGAAGGTCAACAATTAGACCTCTCCCTTTCTTTTTGGTTCCTTGCCTTGTGTAAGCTACTGCTCTAACTATTTTGCCTGGAGGCTCTGCTTTTGCTTTGGAAAGGTTGCTGTCTTCCATCGAATAAGATCTGATTTATCTTCTCCTTTCCTCCCAGTTTTTGTGTCTATTCTTTTGGCAAAAAGATTAACTAAAACATGTTTTCATGAACATCTCTTCCGAAGCAACCAGATCTTGACAGAAACGCATGATGCTATTTTTTTAGCATTGGTAACTGGTTCATACCTCGGGCCGAAATCATGAGCCTTGCAAGAATTCGCTCAGAATTGACCAAAAGCAGGAAAAAAAAAAAAAAGAACTGATATTACAATAGGAGAGGATTGCATGGATCGTCTCAATATTGGTAAATTATGGATGTCAACTTATTTTCTTTTTGCACTTGCGACTATTCATAATATGTCACTGATCATGAAAAACTGGCTAGCGATGCAAATACTACAAACGTCGTCAGCTTTCACCTTTCATTCTCTGCATTCCCGGCTGCGGCCACCTCACTCACGGGAAAGCTCATATGTCCTAAGCTTGACGCTGCCATGGACCAAGCCAAAGCTCCTACTGCCGCTGCGGCAGCCTATCAAGCAAGCCACCGGCAATGCAAGGCGGCTTTGGGGCACTTCTCGTGCAAGGACATGGTCATTGCAGCCCCTGCGAAAGCAAAGTTGAGAGCCAAGAGGTAGGCGTGGAAGCACGCGGGTCTCTTCGAGAATTCGTCTCTCGGAACCGGGTTTCCATCGACTTCTTCTAAGGGAAGTTGGAGAAGCAGAAAGGCCGCCGTGAACGAGAGTACGAGGATGAGTTCTTCGACCCAGGTTCTAGTGATGAAATGGCTGCTCATCTCTGTGAAGAGAAATGGAGCAGGGATGTTGGTGGATTACTGGGTCGGGTCGCGCGAGCCGGCTCATTCAGAGTCGCTGGCGGTCTTTGGAGGTGGTGACAGTGGTTCTGCGGGCATTGGTGGTCCTGCTATACATATAATATACGGGCAAACGACTTTTTCTTAGGAGCGTAGGAGTTTCCTTTTGGCCAAGAGGGGTTTGGTGTTTGATATATTCAAAAACTCAACTTTGACATTTGTTTTAAGGTGATTTGTTACCATCTAATAAGTGGACAATTACGTCCCAAACTGAAAAATTATCCAATAAGCTCTATAATTATTGCACTTTTATCAATTTAGTTCTAAACCTTTTAAATTTGTTAATTGACTCTTAAATCTTTCCATGTTTTGCCAATTGAGATCATGTGACCAATTTTGGTTGGAAATTGTTGATGTAGACACTATATTTTTTGTTAATGGCCAGTGACTGAGGCGGGGCCTAGCCCTCGCTAACCACGACAAGGGTCGTGGCCCTCCCCAGCCTCTTGGCGAGGGCAGCGAGCCCCCACTAGCCACTGGGAGAGGTCTTGTGGCTCTCACTTATAGCTGGGTGAGGGTCGCGACCCTTGCCAAGTGGCCAGTGAGGGCTCGCGGCATTGCTTAGATCTCTCGCCTAGTGGTTAGTGGCCTCTTGCCAGCCGTTTAAAATAACAAAAAAGAGAATTTTTTTTAAAAAAAGATCCATGTCAACACCATGTACGACAGCTAGTGGACACCTGACATCTAAGTCATCAATTTTTAGCCAAATTGATACAAATTCAAAAGTTTTATGACTCAATTGGCCCAAAAAAAAGGATTCGGGCTGAATTGACACAATTGCAATTGGTTTAGGATTATTTGGTAATTTTTTTGATGTCCTACATGGTATTGTAGACGCTAACCTAAATAATTTTTGATAATATTTTAATATTGTATCTAATTTTTATCATTTATTATTTTTCCTTTTTTTTTTTGCCTCGAAGGGCCAGTGACCTCCACTGACCATTGATCGAGGGCCGGTGGCCTAGGGTGACCGGTTCCCTTAGGAACCGGTGGTCTCGATTGGACCATCGGTTCGATTCGATTCCCCGCGCGGTCCAATGAAACCGGCAAAATGAAATAAAAAGTAAAGCATACCTATTGTTTGGAAGAAAAACTGTAATTCAAGAGTCCCCAGTTTCGAAGGCAAAGCTAATCTGGGGGACTAGGTTAGGACTCAAGAAAGCGAGCACTTTTGGAATATTTTTTTTTTGGTCAGAATTAAGTTGTGTAACGTAAAAAAAATTAAAAATTTGTTGGTCCAGATGGGCGATCCGTGGGTCCGGGTGGGCGATCTATCAGTCCGATCTAGTTAGTCCATCTTTTCTACCCCTATGGCGACTCCTGTCGTCCCTACCCCTTGCCGCCTCAGTGATGTCATTGTTGGCCCTTGCAAGCCATAGTGAGGGTGTCACGACCCTTACTTGTGGCTAGCGAGGGCTTGGGTGAGGGCCACCAAGCCCTCGCCCAGGGGTCTACGACGCTCCGGCCCTTTGAGGCAAAATTGAAAGTAACGAAAAGGAAAAGGAAAAATAATTTTTTTAATACTAAAATATTATTAAAGATTATCCACGTCAGCGCCGGCCGTATCATGTAGGATGGTCGACGTTCATGTAGTGATTTAGGATAAAATTTGCCGGATGGACTCAATTGTCACTATCCAAGATCCATCAATCATCGCAAGGTATTAGTGACAATACAGAGTAATCATATTCGCAAGGTATGGTGTTAGCCTTTGGTTGCTCCAACATATTCGGGTTGTTGATAGTGATACACAGAGAAATTCTCTGTATCATCCCAATTTAAGCCAAAACAAAGTGATCATACTCGCAAGGTATTAGTGACAAGAAAAATGTTTCGTGACGCGGTCAATGTCCAGAAGTCCTCCATTGAATGATTCATCAAAAATCGAGTAAGCTCCGGCAGGATAAGAACATGTGCAAGGAAGAAGAAAAATGCACGAGCCATTATTCTAATGAAGTTGACTGACTTTGCTTTTTAATGGTGTCTTAATTGATTTGTCCTGATCACTACAGAAACAATACAGAACAATTCTCTGGAGAAAGTACACAATTACGTGACCTAAGACGGAGTTAATTACAATGTTGCTGTCTTGCGTGCTCCGATCCAGCCTAATCCGCAATCAATTATTGCTTATCTTATAGCGGCGAACTGTTGTTAATTAATTGGTGAAGACAATAACCATATAAATTTGACATCGATTCTCTCTTCCGCTATTATACTGAAATTGCAGATTGTATATGGGCATCGGGCAAAAGGGTTTTGGTAAATATACGTTAAGGCATGACCTGTTTCCAAAATGACTAGCACTCTCACGGACATGCGTGTCTTATTTTTATGTAAAGGAAGACCATCGACAAAGTCATCCCCCCTTAATCCGGAGGCATAAATTTATTACTGAAGGGTTGTGTTTTCTACCGTATGGAGGGATTAGTCAACTGTTAATTGGTGAGTTAGGGATATCAACGTCATTCATATTTTAATTAACCTAATTCATAAACACTTGCTGTTCGCATATTTGGAACTCACCAATCGGAATCTTGATTGGAGGATGTTTTATCAATCAATAGCGGAGGAACATACGATCCGTCATTGATGTCGTAATGAACTGCATTTTTTGGCCAAAATGTCGTGGTGGCTTTTTTTTCTTCTTCTTTTTTTTCAAAATAACATTTCATTAAATACAAGAAAGAAACATCGCAATTCAACTGCAAATCAAGATAAATCTCAGAAAATTTCAAAATAAAACAAGCTATAGATAATAAGAGGAATCATCAGAATGAGATTATAGATCACACGCTAAGAGTTCACATCCATGATTTCTTCACATTAAAATTGGCTACCGATCACTGAATTTGCCTTCAATAATGAATACACATTGAGATTTGCATTTGTTGCTAAAACTTTGCCTTATGGCGATGCGCACCTCGATTTGGCGTTCTCGATAACATCACCAAGAACGAACACAGATCCTACGCCTGTGAGAGCGAAACCATCACGAAACTACTTTGTTTCCTTCGAAATTGAACTTGTTATCAATGAAACCCAAGGAGAGCAAAACCCCAATATCATACACGCAAAAATTCCAAATTTAGACTAGTTTGGGATAAAAATCTCCCCAAAATGGCATAGGGAAGCTTCTAGATCCAAACTAAATTGGAAAAGAAAAGTTCCTAAATAGAAGGAAAATAAGAAAAAGAAATAGAGAACCCAACAATTAAGAAAAAGGGGGGGAGGGGAGGGGAGGGGAGGGCAGGGAGAGATCTACAAACCCTCCTTTCCATGGAGGTTGAAGAAGAAAGTTGTGTAAAGATAAGAGGGAGATGAAAGAATAGGAAAGTATAACTAGGAGCATATGTTTCTGTTAGGAGCGCATAGCTGAAGTCCAATACCTTCAACCGAAGAGATCGTCAAGAGGAAATCCAAATTTGAGTCTGTTAACATATTTAATTGGACCTTACAAAAAAAAAACATATTCAATTGGACCCACCACCTTCACTAAAAACTTTAAGCTAATAAGTTATCAGCCAACTTTAATATATTAACTGATCAAAACCACATCTATTCTCTGATGTAGAAGATCTCTAACATAACTCACATGTGTATCTTAATAATCTCCCTTCACGCGTGAGCCCAATGTTATGTTTGCTCCCCCTTAATTCAACATCAACTGCTAATTTGGGATTGCATCATTTGTGGTCTCTATCTTACATCTTTGGACCAGAGATTTCTTCCAAGCACTGGAACACATGAAAGGCCCACCATTCAATCATTCGGCTCTAATACCATTTGTTGAGAACACACAATAGAAGTCCGATACTTTATCGAAAAAGATCCCCAAGAAGGAGTTCAAGTCCGAGCCCATTAACATATCCAGTTTGACCCATCTTCATTTAAAAACTTAATTTAATGAGTTATGAGCCAAGTTGAATATATTAACTACCCCGAACTACATCAATTCTTCAATATGGAGAATTTCTAACACAACTCATATGTATATCTCAACAGTTCCTGTAGCATCATGAAAAGTGCCTATCTTGTTGCCTGCTTACTAAATTAATTTCACGCTTCTATTGTTACATGATGGCATGATTATTTGGTATATAAAATATTAGGGAATCACTGAATTGACCGACTTTGCTTTTTTAACAAAAATGCTCGAGCCATTATTCTAATAAATTTGACTGACTTTGCTTTTTTAATAGTGCCTTAATTGATTTGTCCTGACCACTAGAGAAACAAAATAGAACAATTTTCTGGACTAAGTAGACAATTACGTGACCTAAGACAGAGGAAATTAGAATGTTGCCGTCCCGCGTGCCCCGATCCAGCCTAATCGGCAATCAATTATTGCTTATCTTATAGCGGCGAACTGTTGTTAATTAATTGGTGAAGACAGTAACTATACTCTATAAGTTTGACAGTGATTCTCTCTTCCGCTATTATACTGAAATTGCAGATTGTATATGGGCATCGGGTAAAAGGGTCTTCGTAAATATACGTAAGGCATGACCTGTTTCCAAATCACATGGACATGGGTGTCTTATTTTTATGTAAAGGAAGATTATCGACTAAGTCATTCTCCTTTCATCCGAAGGCATAAATTTATTACTGAAGGGTCGCGTTTTCTGCCGGATGGAGGGATTAGTCAACTGTTAATTGGTGAGTTAGGGTGAGTCAACATCATTCATATTTTAATTAACCTAATTCATACACAATGGTTGTGCATATATTTGGAACTCACCAATCAGAATCTTCATTGGAGGATGTTTTATCAATCAATAGCAGAGGAACATCTGATCCATCATTGATGTCGTGATGAACTGCATTTGTTTGCCAAAATGTTGTGGTGCAAATCGAGACAAATCATAGATAACTTCAAAGCAAAACAAGTTTTAGATAATAAGAGGAATTATAAGAATAAGATTATGGGTCACACGCTTAGAGATCATATCCGTGATTTCTTCACAATAAAATTGGCTACCGATCACCGAATTCATCTTCAGTAATGAGCACATATCGAGATTTAAATTTATTGATACGGCTTTGCCTTACGAAGGCGCATGCCTCGGTTTGGCGTTCCCATAGATCCTACAACCGTGAGAACGAAACCTTCACAAAACTATTTTGTTCTCCTTTGAAACTAAACTCGTTTATCAACAAAACCTAAGAAAAGAAAAATCCCAAAACCATACACGCAAAATCCCAAATCTAGACTAGATCAAGATAGAAATATTTCCAAAACGGGAGAGATAATCTTCTAGATCTAACTAAATCGGAAGAGAAAGGTTTTTAAATGGGAGAAAAGCAAGAAAATGAAATAGATAAACAAAATGGCTAAGAAAAATGGGAGGGGAGGGAGAGATCTATCTCAGACCCTCCCCTATATGAAGGTTGAAGAATAAAGTTGTGTAAACATAAGAGGGAAATGAGAGAATAGGAGAAAGAAACTTGGGTCGACCGTTTCTATTGGGATCACTCAATAGGAGTCCAATACCTTCACCTGAGGAGATCGCTAAGAGGAAACCTAAATTTGAGTCTGTTAACTTATCCAATTGAATCCATTTTTACTAAAAAAATTTAAACTAATGAGTTATGGGCCAATTTGAATATATTAATTGTCCCATACCACATCAATTCTCCGATATGAAAGATCTCTAAGACAACTCACATGTCTATCTCAGCAATCTTTTCCTCACATGTGAGTTTTAGTGTTAGGTTTGCTCCATATTAATAGGCCTTCTAATCAATCATCGACTATAATACTCATTCGTTGGGAGCGCATAGAAGAAATTTGACACTTTTACCCAGGAAGATAACCAAGAGGGAGCTTAAGATTAAGCCCATCGCTATATCCAGTTGGACCTACCTTCACTCAAAAGCTTAACCCAATAAGTTATGAGTCAACTTAGATATATTAACTACTCTAGACCATATTAATTTTTCGATATGAGAGATCTCCAACACAATTTACACGTGCATATCTCAATAGTTTCCGTAGCGTCATGATATATTTCAAAAGTGCATATCTTGTTGCCCGTTTACTAAATTAATTTCATGCTTCTATTGTTATATGATAACTTGATTATTTGGTATGTAAAATTTTATGGAATCACTGAATTGTCATAAATGTTTATGCTATTAGATGACACATATAAAAACTCACATGTTTTCATAATTTTTTCACGATGGGCAAGTGCCAAGATCCTATGTATGCTTGACACAAATTGAGACGTGCTTGAGGGTGAAGAGAATCAAAAAGCCAATGCGTTCTTCTCACTTAGGTAGGTCTTGTAAATTTGGCACATTAAGATGTTTGTGTACATCGTCGAGATTTGGTGAATCCCATGTAAATCCGAGATTAGGATGGGAATATTCTATTTCTCATTGTTCATCAATCTAAGGGTCCGTTTCTGTTCCAACTCATGATTCCAGAGAATCAGAATGTTTGTAACTGATTTTTTGAAAAGTAATCCTAAAAAATTGATCGAAAATCAAAAAGTGATAATAGAAACAGAGTGTTCGATCAGAAACAGCAGCATGTCAAAGAACAGAAACACAGAAACGTGACGGAACAAAACGATGTGTGTTTGTTAGTTAGTGCAACGCAACCCAACATGAATTCCAAAGTGAATTCCATATTTTTCCGTATTGGATCGACATAAGCCACTAAACTTTAATTAGAAATAACTTCTCCAATTAAGTAGATCGGATAAAAATGCTTTAGTTCTTGAACTTTTATCCAATCTATAATGTCTTTTCTGAAAGCTAAATGATGCAATTAGATCCCTGAAGTTTTATATATTGTTCATTGATTGCGCTAAATTTTCAGCTGGTTCAGTTGATCCCTACACTATTTATAATATTCAATATCATCCTTACTTCGATGAAAAGCTTCCACACTATCAAAGAATCACATTGTACAATGTCATCTTCGTTTTTAAGGCTCCATTTGTTTCGGAAAAAATTTGACATTTTTGAAAATATTTTTTGAAAAGTCATTTTTTAAAAAAATAATAATATTTTTCGACGTTTGACTGAAATCTAAAAATGAACTGAAAAATAATTTTCGTTGTTTGATAAGGAATTGATTTTCCAAGGGAAAACTACCAAAAAATTCAAAATTTAAATTATTTTCAAACCAAAAAAATTTTTCTTTTTTTCCCCTCTATTGGTCACTGGCCATTTGCCTACAACATAGAAATACAAATAAAATAAAAAATATTAAAGCATTAAGAAATTCAAATTATTTTTAAATTAATAAAAAAATGAATGTGAAGGAGTGAAGAAAGTAAAGATGAAGGAAAATATTTTTCCCTTCTCAAAAGAGGAAATCATATTTTCCCCAATTTTTAAAGTATTTTTTTCCATGAGTGAAAAATGATTTCCTTGACTAGTCTATATTTTGTGAGAAACGTCAGAAAGAAAATATTTTTCTAGAATTTGTTCTTTGCGAAAGAAATGGAGCCTAGGCGTGCATGACAACACTTCTGGAGTAGAATTTTTGCTCTATAAGTGCTTCTAAAGCAAAAATCAGTTTGTTAACGCAATTTATGGAGTAAAAATCTGTTTGATTACACAACTTTATTTTTTTATTTTTAGAGTATTTTTTTGCTTCAGAAGTAATTTTATAGCCATTTAAAGAAGTAACAAAAATTACTTCTTTCCAAAAGTAGAAGTATTGCTATGTGTGCTCTCAACTTTTAGTCCTCTTCACCTTATTGAGAATGAGCGGATGAAATTGAGTTCTCCATACTTGTTACTAGCAGCTATTTCACTGTCGCTTTTTCTCATTGTTTTCATAATTGTGCTATTTTTGTGGGACAAGCATACTAAAATATCATTGTATGAAGAGACTTAAGTGAATGAGAGCCGACAATTTAAATAAAAGAGATAATAAAAATGGTTTATCTTTTAAGTAAAGAGCATACGCATAGAAAAGGAGCAACCGCTATTTCCTTTTGCCATTCAGTCCTAAACCTTTTAATTTTGTCAATTCAGTCCTAAACCTTTTGTATTTTTGTCAATTTAGTCTATTTGATTGACTTTGACCGTCGGTGCTGACGTGGATACCGACCGGTGCTGACGTGGATACGGGCGCTTATCTGTACAAATTTTAATAATATTTTAATACTTTTTTCAAATTTTTTCTTTTCTTTTCTCTTTCATTTTCTCTCTCATGGTTTCTCTTCCTCCTCCTTCGTGCAGACTTCGCTTATGTGGTTTCTCTCACCGCCACCGCCACCGCCACCGTGTCACCCAGATCTGGCCTCGCCCAGCGACGGTAGGGACGAGCTTCGCCATCAAGGGCAAGGTCTCCCTCCTCCTCCTCCTCCGCGTAGATCCCTCGCCCAAAGAAGAACTGGAAGAAAGCCATGGCTGGGCGAGGGGCGAGGTCGACCTCGCCAGCCATGGTTGGGCAGCCCTGGCGAGGCGGACCTTGCCCAGGTCAGATCGGTGCTAGGAGAGCTACACAGACCTTGACCAGCCATGGCGATGCGGACCTTCCCAGGTAAGATCTAGGCAGGCGAAACAAGCACCATGTGACCAGCGAGGTTAGCACAGAGGACGGGAAGGAAACCCGTCCGGGGACAAAATAATCTGGACGAAAGTAGATGGGGAACAGAGGTCAACGTTTGATCTCAATTTCTCTTTTCTCTTTGTCATTTCTTTTCTTTATTCCACCCTTTTCTCCTTTCTTTTTTCGTTTTTTCCACCCCCTGTTTGTCCTTCCACCTTCCCCTTTTCATTTTTCTCCCTCTTCCTCCTCTTCTCTCTTGCTTTCACCCTTATCCACCCCTCCCTTCCAAAACACCCAAACCCCACTTTTTTTTTCACCACCACCCTCCATTTTTTTTCACATATTTTAAAAATTATCTCCTCATTCTCCATTTCCCTTTTCCCCCCTTCTATTCCTTCTCCCTCCCCCCTATCCCCTTCCTACTTCCTTTCCCCTCCTCCCTCCCTCCCCACCCTCTTACCCTTCCCTCTTCCCCTTTCCCCTTCCCCTTCTTTTCCCCCTTCCCCCCCCTTTTTTTTCCCCTTTTTTTCTCTTTTTTTTTTTTTTTTTTTCTTTTTTTTTTTTTTTATTTTTTTTTTTTTTTATTTTTTTTTTTTTTTTTTTTTTCCCTTTTTTCTTCTTTCTTTTTTTTCTTCTTTTCCTCCCTTTTTTCCTCCTTCTCCCCCTTCTTTTTCCCTCCCCTCTTCTTTTTTTTTTTTTTTTCACATCTTTAGATGTTCCAGTTCTTTAGTATTACATGTATTTTTTGGCAGGCAACAACTATTGTCTTGAGAAGCAAATCATTGTGCGATTGGGATTGCAAAAAACCCATAGATCCTCCAACCAAAAACAACAAAAGAACAAAGTAAGGAAAAAGACAAAAGGGAAAAGCAAAAAGAAGAAAGAGAATAGAAGTGTGGGCTGTCTTTAGTGCTAGTGCAGCTAGTGTGCCCAAGAAGGGAGAGACCGTTAAAAACTGGGAGTGAGAGAGAGTCCGGTCATGAGGGGTGACCCAGGTGAGAAACCAGGAGAAAATTATCAAGTGGTGTTAGTGATGACCACGTCATTATTTACGTGCTGTGCGTAGGCTCCATTAAATATCGACACGTGTATGAATGGGTGACATGTAAGGTTTTTTTTTTTATTGGAAGCGTGTAGGACATTAATGAAAGGAGACCGACACTAGCAACATTTAATGCCCCTCTTCTCTTTCTCCACCCCCATCTTTATGTTTGAAAGATGACTTTCAGTTCCCCCTCTCATTTACTTCCATCATCTCTTTCGTTCCCATCCTGCTCACCTCAATCCTCTTCTCCTCCTCGTCTTCGTCCTCGTCCCCTTCATTCTCGTCGTCTTATTGGCCTTCCGATTTCGGGTCTCGAGTTTTTTTTTGCCTCCGAATAGCTCGTATTTGGAACTGATATGGAAGCTCCGAGTTCGACCAAGCTTCATTGCTATCCATGGAATACGAAGCTTGCCTCTCACCATGTAAAAATGATGCCCCCCCCCCCCCCCCACCCCCCACCCAACCCAAAAAAAAAAAACCCAATATCTACTGACCTATTAGCCAAGATGGATTAAAGCGTGGTAACACTAAGGTTTGATTTTTTTTCATTTCCCTGTTTCTGCGGGTAGGAGTCCGTTAACGTTGAAGAACAACATACTATTTTTGTTCTGCTGAAGTTGAGGGGCTTGAAGATGGAAGAAGACAGCTATGGAGGAGCGGTCTGAGGAGTGATTTTAGGCGGTGGGACGTGCTGGGGGGGAAAGAAAGAGGGGGGGGCTGCTGATCAGATTTGCTTGGCACGTTGCCTCCCCAAAGCTCCTGCCGTCGGGTCGCAAGCAGCGTGTTGAATGAGGCAGGGTAGCAGTATGCATGATAAGTATATATATATATATATATATATTATATCTAATCAATATATATATATTATCTATAATTAGAAGACAATATATTGAAGGAAGAAGGCTCTTTGTTTCTTTGTTTTTTTTATTGTTCTAACTTTTTTTTGGTTATTACCCACGTACTGAAATTTCTAACTTTCTATTGGGCAATAAATTTGCCAAGTTTTGGCTCCGTCTTGATGTAAGGAGATTTGGTATTTTGTTGGGGATTTTGTGAATGAGAATTAGTCCTTTCTTGGGGATTTTGCAAGGTTAGCTTTGTGAAGCGCCATCATTTCTTTTGAAGAGATGAATTCTAATGATACCCTAGTCAACTGTTAGTAGTAAAAACCATACCAAAGCCAACACGAGTTTTGTTTTTTTTTTTTAGTTTAGGTTTTATGTTTTTTTTATTATTGAATCTTAGGTGATGCCCTATGAAGTGATCAATTACGCGCCCCTATGACCCATATTGGCATGCCACACCACCTCCTAGCACAAAAGTCGATTGTGTTTAGGTACACATCTACATAGCGGACATCGGAGGAATGGTTAATTTATGCTCATTCAAATTGCAAATAATGCCATCAATAGATGAAACAAAAAAAAACGCATATATAGAGGGCAAATATATATGCAAAAAGTTCCCTTTATACAGCGATGTTGGTTTAGGACCTTTCTACCAATTTTAGTGTGATGGATCTAGAAGAACATTTCCCTCTGCCTATTTTTGGGGAGATTGTTTTACCCAAACTGAGGTCATAGTGAAATTGGAATTTTTTGCGTGTATGAATTGGGCGTATTTGCTTTTCTTGCTTAATTGATAAACGAATGTCAATTTCGAAGGAAAAATGCAAGTCGAGTCTCGTTGATGGTCTGCGCCAGCTAACCTCTCCAACAAGCGTAGGATCTGTGTTCGTTTACTTAGGTTGATATTAGCTGAGACACGCCAAACATTCGAGCTATATATTGCGGCTGCGCATCGGCACATACAGGCGAAAGTTTTAGGCACACAAATGCAAATGACTCACATGTGTATTGTCATATTGAAGGCCGTTAATTCAAGGTGACCAGGTAGTCCAATGTTAAATGATGAC
>JAGVVM010006006.1:0-17593 GCA_019149425.1 Psidium friedrichsthalianum
CCTAGTGACTATCGAAGTTATGCCGAGATGTCAAGTTGCCACCCCATTTTGGGATGCAGTGCCCCTGATCGAGACTTAATCCTTGATGGGACATTCTTGCCAAACTCAAGGTAAGGATTCTTCCCAGAGGAATCAAATTCAAGTCTCAGGTAAAGCATTTACTGATCTCTAGAGACTTTTCTCAGTCTCTCCGCAATTGCTTGATCCCATCATCCAATCCCTTAGGAACCTGTGTGCTGACAGTCATGGTCACTTCATGACCAAACACAAATCGCCCCTTTAGAAAAATCCCGAATTCTTTGTCAAGCTTCCTTTCAGAACTGGCCAAGAAGTAACCCCACAAAAGCCACTCATTTTGGCATGAACCCTGAACAACTTCGGCTAGCAGAAGCGAGTGCCAAGATCTTTTGGATCAAGGCCTAATTGAGCCAGTTGACCCGTTGAGATCCCAGTGGGCCTGCGAGGCTTTTTATGTAAACAAAAAAGCTGACCAAATAAGAGGAAAACTCAGACTCGTTGTGAACTACCAACCTCTAAACACTTTCCTCCGAGACGACAAATTTCCTCTTCCCCATAAAAATTCATGGTTCACCAGCCTGGTGAATGCACGGATATACTCCAAGTTTGATCTCAAATCGGGGTTTTGGCAACTGGGGATTCACCTAGAAGAAAGATTCAAAATGGGCTTTTGTATACCCAACCACCACTATCAGTGGATGGTTCTCCCATTTGGGCTCAAAACCGCACCATCCTCAAAAGGCCATGTGTAAAATATTCCAGCCCATCCTCCACCAAGCCCAGGTCTATGTTGATGACATCTTGCTTTATAGCACTGATGAACAATCTCATTGTTCCTTACTGGAACAATTTGCCTTCTTGGCTCATTCTCACGGCATCATGTTATCAGAAAAAAAGATGCAACTGGCCCAAAAGGAAATAGAGTTTCTTGGATGTAATTGGACGAGCGAACTTATTGTCCTAAGCCACATATTGCTGAAGAACTCTTAAGGTTTCCACAAAAACTCTCATGGAAAGAAGTCCAAGTTTTTCTTGGGATTGTAAACTATTTACGGGACTTTGTCCCCAAGATAGCAGTCCATCTCAAGCCTCTCCAGGCAATGCTGAAGAAAGACCCACCCCCATGGGGTGAAAAACACAACCAAGGCTGTTGCCTACTTGAAGAAACGACTTCAGAATCTGCCGCCATTAACTATCCCGTCCGACGGAAAAAGGATCCTCTAGACTGATGCCAGTGACACTCACTGGGCAGCGATCCTTATTGAAGAAAAGAATGGCATTCGAAACATTTGTGGCTACAAGAGCGGCTATTTCACGCCAGCAGAAACGCATTATCACTCCACCTTCAAGGAGATCCTGGCAGTGAAGAACGGAATAAAAAGTTTGAATTCCACCTCATCGGAGTCCACTTTCTCATTGAAATGGACATGGCGTCATTTCCACAGATGATTAAGTTCAAGCAGCGCCAAATCCCTCATCCCCAGTTACTACGCTGGGCAGAATGGTTCTCAAAGTACTCGTTCGAGACCAAACATCTCAAAGGTGAACAAAATGTACTCGCAGATTTCCTGTCCCGACCAAAGAAGACGGAGGCCCTCAAAATGTACGTAAAGCGTAGGTATATTGGTCCGCACAGGTACGAGACTCAAGACATACAGAGAACCTGGGTAATCTTTCAATACCCACCAGAAGTCAGAGATATCATCCGAGAAGGAAGATTTCAAGATCTCCATGGGATTCTCCAGATGTACCACAGAGAAGTGACAGAAACGTATCATGGACTCATGTTCCAAGATTTCGATACCAAGTACCCCTTCATAAAACCTTTCCGTTGGGATCCTCGCTTTCCCTTCCCGGAAGACCAGAAATGGCTTTTTTGGCTGCTCATGCATTTCTATACAATAGCCATTGAGTTTCTGACCGAGCAACTGTACCAGACCATCTGAAGAGCCATGAGGAACGAATTTGGAGATCCGACTATGAAAATGTTCATACAAATGTTGTTATGGTACCAGACACTTAATTCGTGGGATCGATTCATTTCTTCCCATAACAGGATTGGCAAACCAGAACCTGAGTGAAACACGATCATCTTGTTCCATCGACCATGAACTTTTATTAGTTCAGCAGGATATGGTGAAGTTTCTGATGAATCGCCACTAATGGGGTTATCAACTTTCAGACCTCAACAGAACCTCCAGACCTTCATCATTGTCAAGACACTAGGCAATAGGATCAGTACAGATCATCGAGAATACAGAGAGCTACAGCACACTCTGTGTGAAATGAATGGTCAGATCCCTTCACAGATATGGCCTATGGATCCTGCCATACCAGTTCCTTGGGAACAACCCGCACTGACAGACCAAGCAACAGAAGCTCCCATGATTGATTCACAAGACCCTTACACGTTGGATTCCCCATGGAATCATTATACCGACACCACTACACCAAAACAAGGACAAGACGAAGGAACCAGCTTCACCACTCCTCCCCTCACTGCTGACCAACAGTACTGGTGGGACATCTACCAAAGAAACAGGGATGGAGACAACAGCCATGCTGCCCGTACCCCTAGTCATGCCTCGGATACCACTTCGGACGAAGATTTAGACCGTCTTTAAGTCTTGTCCTAGTTTGTCCTAGTTTGAATAATTAACGGACCCTTATCGGCTTGTACTTCCCGTCCATTAGTTAATTCCATGTCTGTAAATTATGTGTGTAATACTGTATGGTCGGTGGAGAATAGCTCTTTCTCCTCTCCTCCCCTCTATAAAAGGGGGAGTTGTTTGTGTGTAAGGGCAAGAAGCCCTCATCTAGAAAATAAGATGATGCTTTCCCCAATCATGTTCTAAATCTCTCTCTCTTCTTACCAATGGCCTCCTAGTCAGCAAAATATTTGGGTTGGGAAGCACTCTTCGAAGCATCCTGATAGTATCCTCTGCACTCGCCGGTTATCCGGATCTTGTGTAAGAGAAAGGGACCCTGGATCTTGCATTTCTCTGCATAAGATCTTTGGTTCTAGACTCTTAAGCACTAATAGGGAATCCCTTGACCCCTTCGCCAGGTGGGCATTTTATGGTCGGGATACCATACCTGTGCTGAGAACTCTAGAATCATCGACTCGGAGCTTTGATTTGTATGGTCTCAGGCATCCTGACCGGTGAGTGGGTAAGCTCCACCCCTTGAGCAAGAAAACACCGGGTGTTTCTTCCGAATCCGCAGGTAAGTATATCTTCAACCTAAACCTTTCAAGGGAATGAATTCTAATGATTGTTAGGGTGTTCCAATCCAGTGCGGCACATACAGTCACTTATTGAACAAATAGGCAAGACACAGCCAGCCTGCCTATACCTTAATCATTAACTCAGAAGACCCAGGTAAGTTTTCTAAACCCTTTCGACGCATGAACAACATGTTCCCATGAGACCTTCATTAGTTCACGATCGACCCACTCTCGTGTTCTTAATTTCTACCTCTTTGGCTTATCCCTAAACCGACAGGAGAATGTAAATTGGGTTTGAACTTCTGCAGAATTCCTAGTCTCCCCAGATCCTAGAATGGCACTCTTTAAGGTAAGAAAAATCGGGTTGAGCTTCTGCATGATTCCTGGTCTCCCCAAATCATAGAATGACACTCTTCAATGTAAGAAAAATCGGGTTTAAGCTTCTGCAGGATTCCTGATCTCCCAGATCCTAGAATGGCACTCTTCAAGGTAAGAAAAATCGGGTTTGAGCTTCTGCAGATTCCCTGGTCTCCCTAGATCCCAGAATAGTACCCTTCAAGGTAAGTTAACTCTGTAGGATTCTTGGTCCCCCCAGATCCTAGAATGGCACCCTTCAAGGTAAGTTAAATCGGTTTTGAGCTTCTGCGGGATTTCTGGTCTCCCCAGATCCCAGATTGGCACCGTCATCTTGTCAGTCAATACCTCTTTTGTCTACCCAAAAAGAGATGACATTTAGGACATACCGAGTCATGGAGCCATTCCGTTGCAAACCCCAATACGGAACGGTCCGCTTTCAAGTCTTGAATTGTAGGCACCACATAAACGAACCCTTTTAGTAGGGTACCCTCTTTCTGGAGCCTTCCATTGGAAACCCCAATACGGAACAGTCCGTTTTCAAAAGACCTTCCTACAGGCACAAAGTCCTTCTTACAGGCACTCCTTCGGTAGATCCCACATTAGGTGAACCATGTTCAAAGTCCTTCTCACAGGCACAAAGTCCTTCTTACAGTCATTTTCTTCGGTAAACCTACATCGGGTAAACCGCTCAGTAGGATCCATTCATTAGGATTCTATCATGGTACAACCCACCATACGAGTCAAAATGTAAGCGAATCCTCTAAGTAGGATAGATCGCCACTAGAATCCTTTCAATAGGAATTCCATCATGGGTTGACCTACCATACGGGTCAAAACTTAACCTCCCTAGAGTATCCTTAGGATGAATCTTTGGGTGCCTCTTCAAAGAGCATTTATGTCAGGCAACAGCCATATATCGGGCAGGTAAGTGCCAGGTAAACTCTCCTCTCTATCTCTCCCTCACTTCATAAGAGTCTCCGCAAACCCAAACTGGATCAGAACTTACATAGAGAGATTTTGGAGATCAAATGTCACGACTTTTTGTATTTTCTTAGATTGAGTCGATTAGGATTCAGGTGTCACCTCGTCTTTGAAATAAACCTCTACCGAGCTTCCTTCCAAAGAGGGGCAGTTGTTGACACTTGATTTTTAATCATCTTTTCTCTTCTATAATTAATAGAAAATCCATAAAAATTCATAAAATGAAAAAATCAACTTGGGGACCTTGGCCAAGCCTAGGGAACCAATTTTGACCAAAAAATAATTTTCATATTTTTTTGCGTTTTTAATATTTTTAGAAATTAGGAAAATATTTGAAAAGAAATTGTATTTGAGGCCACAAAAATACAAAAAATGGTCAATATTTTTCTTTTAATTCCCTTTTCATGTTGGCCATCACAAATTCAAAAAATACAATTCGGGGTTATATGTTCCTTCACGAGCATAATTTCGAATCGGCCTAAAAAAAATCTAATTCAAGTCATTTTATTTTTGTCTTTCACTTTTAGGAGTTGTGACATTATCCTCTAATAGTTTGAATTTTCATCTTGGCCCAATGTACCCAGAATGACTCAATTTTGTAAAAGGGACTTAATTGAATTTTGCATTAAAATCTCAAGGATTAGAGTGCAAATACCTAATACTTGAGGGATTAATTTGTAAATAACCAAAAGAAGAGTTAGTGGAGAAATTAGAATAGAGAAGGGAAGATGGAGAAGAATAGATGGAGAAAATAAGATTAGAATAGAAAAGGAAGATGGAGAAGAATAGATGGAGAAAATAAGATGAGAATAAGAAGGGAAGATGGAGATGAAGAAGAGTTAGTGGAGAAATTAGAATGGGAGATAGATATGGAGAAAGGAAGATGAAGATGAAGATGAAGAAAAGTTAGTGGAGAAATTAGAATGGGAGATAGAGATGAAGAAGGAGAGATGAAGATGAAGAAGAGTTAGTGGAGAAATTAGAATGGGAGATAGAGTTAGTGGAGAAATTAGAATGGGAGATAAATGAGTGGGCTATAAAAGGAGGAAGAAGAGAACTTGGCGGCAGGATTTTTTGGAGAGAAAATTTTGGATGTTTGAGAGGGTTTTGGGAGATTGAAGAAAAATTTGAGAAAAAAAAATACCAAAAAGAGAGAGAGAATTTTGAAGATGTTGGGGGTTTAAATCTAGGGGGTTATTATCACCAACTCCTTTATCGATCAACACAAATCAAGAGTTCATCCCTGTCATTCCGGCCGCAATCTTAATCCACAAGATGATACGAGGTCCGGATTCGACAATCAAATCCGTCAAATCAGGTAACGATCCTAGCCATTAAAATCTTCGAGAATTTTGTTGCCTAAATGGATTGATTTAAATTTCGGTTATGTCATGTCGTACTCATATGTCTCCATATCCACATGTCGCATTTGTACAATAATTTTCTCATTTTTTGCTTAACAAATCCAAACCCCAAAATGGGAAGGCTGATCCACCCATTGGAGGTTCTGTATATATTGTCTTTACTTTCTGCAATTTAATTCTTGCACCATCAAACCCCAGAATGGGTAGGCCAAGCCAAAGCCGAATCCCTAGTTGGAGGTCATTTATTTATCGAATTTAATTTCTGTAATTTAATTTTCGCACCATTAAACCTTAGAATAGATAGGTCGAGCCAAGACCGAATCTCTCGTTGGAGGTCCTTTATTTACCACATTTAATTTCTGCAATTTAATTTTCGCACCATCAAACCCCAAAATGGGTAGACCGAGCCAAGGCCGAGTCCCTCGTTGGAGGTCCTTTATTTACCGCATTTAATTTCTCCACCATCAAACCCCATAATGGGAAGGCCGACCCACCCGTTGGAGGTTCTTTATTTACTACCTTTATTTTCTGAAATTTAATTTCTACACCATTAAACCCCATAATGAGAAGCATTCAAAAATGCAAAAAAAAATGTCATTCATGTGCATTTCATATAGTATGGCTTATGCATACTTTGTCATGCAGTGTACATATTCGTATTGTCATTAATTCATGCATATTCATGAAAAATAAAAAAATTTCAAAAGAAAAGTCCCAAAAACTAGGAAACGGGCCATTTCCACTAGTCAATCCTATTTTTGTTGATTTCCCTTCCTAATCTTTTCGAAATGACGATTTTGCCCGACATAGGCAAATTGTCTTGAAAAATTCTAGAAAATTTAGAAAAAATCCCAAAAATTAAGAAAGGGCCATTTCGATTAGCCAATCCTACTTCTGATGAATTTCCTTCCCTATGTTTTCAAAATGACGATTTTGCCCCTTTTGGACAAATTATCTCGGAAAATTCAGAAAATTAAGAAAATTCTCAGAAATTAGGAAACGGGCCATTTCGACTGGTCAATCCTATTTTTGATCAATTTCCTTCTCGATCTTCATGAAATGACAATTTTGCCCCTCATGGAAAAATTTCCTCTAGAAAGTCAGAAAAATAATTCAGAAAAATTCTCAGAAATTGTGGGAAATAAGGAATGACCACATTCAACTGGTTTGACCTATTTTCACTTCGCGAGCCTTGAAAAATGACCATTTTGCCTTTCTGGTCAGTTTGACCCAAACTTTTCCCAATCATCCCAAATGAGTTTTCATGAAATAAAATGATACCGAAAGGGCGTTAGAGTAATCTAGCGTAACCAAGTCCCCGAACTCTGAATCTCTGGTTCGCATAAATAATTAGTTCTCCCCTAATTTATTTAGGTTTCTAATCGACCTACCAAGACGATTAGTGGCGACTCCAAATTCTAAAATCATGTGATTAAAAAAAATCAAAGTTGAGATTCGGTAGGGCTTGGGGGGGTCCACATTAGGTTAATTAATCTAATTAACCTAATAATCCGTTTACCCGATCGAAACGAAAATCCAAATTTCTTTCGGGTCACGATAGGAGGTGAGCTCTAGAGTCTAGGATTTCATGCAGATGGGAGAATCTAACCTATCAATCATAATTAGAAAGATAGGTGTGCAAACTAAGGATCCAAAATACGTGGATAAAATGCATCAAATTAGTAAATGACATCTTTAGTAAAGCCCTAAAGGCTGAGAGAATGTATGTTTTAAGTTTTAGAAGGAGTTTGAAATGATTTAAAAATGATTTGTCCAGCAAGGGCAAAATCTTCATTCTGGAGCACAATTTGCCCAAAGGGCAGAATTTCAATTTTGAAGAGATTTGAAACTCAAACCATCAAAAATAGGGTTAGCTTGTTGAATGTGTCCATTTCCCAATTTTTGGGATTTTCTGAAATTGTTCTGGATTTTTTAAGGATCATTTGCCTATGAAGGGTGAAATTGTCATTTTAGAAATAATCGAGTGTCAAAATCACAAAATATGAGTTTTCCCAATCAATTCTGACAATTTTTATTTTTTGAATTTTGAGAATTTTTGGATTTTTCTGAAACGACTCGCCCATAAAGGGGCCAAATCATCATTTTAGAAGGATTAGAAGGACAAAACCGTCAAAAATAGAATTAGTCGGTTAAAATGACCCGTTTTCTAATTTTTTAGGTTTTTGATAATTGCTTGGGACTTTTTCGAGACGATTTGTCCATGAGAAGCAAAATCATCATTTTGAAAAGATTGGAAGGACAAAATCATAAAAAAAATATGACTGGTCAGTTAGAACAATTCATTTCCTAATTTTTTAGGCTTTTTCAAATTTTTGGAAATTTTAGAATTTTTCCAATTTTTTAAGGATATTTTAATATTTTCTAATTTTTTATTATTTTAATATTTTAGATATTATTTATTCCGAAAATAGTGATCTGGGCTGGGCTTCTAAGCCCAACCCTTCTAAAGCAGCAAAAAAAAGAAAAGGACTTAAAGCCCAAATGAAAATGTAAAAAAGCAAAGAAGCCCAAATTGCCAAAACCTCCTACCCAAATTGCAGCTGTTTCGGCCAGAATAAATATTGTTCCATCTGTATTGTGCGTCTTCTTCGTTGGGGGATGATTAGTCTTGTTGACCAGTAAACACGACGCGTGGTAGCATATGGTTGAGCAAGGAGAGTAATAATATGAATTTTGCATAAATGATATATAGATTCATCTAAGCGGTGCCTGCAATTCAAGACTTGAAGATGGATCATTTTATAACATAAGTCACAAATGATTATCTAAATGTCACTTTTTGGGTAGACATAAGAGGTATAAATTGAAAAAATAATTTTTGGATGTCATTCTAGGATCTTGGGAAACCAAGAATCCTGCAGAAGGTTGAATCCGAATTATATTACTAAGGAATGGTACCATTCTGGGATTTGGGAAGACAAAAAACTTGCAGAGGCTCAAACCCGATTTATCTTATCAAAGAGAGTACCATTCTAGGATTTCGGATGACTAGGAGCCTAGAGAAACTCAAACCCAATTTACCTTATTGAGGAGGGTGCCAATCTGGGATCAAGGAGAACCAGGAATCCTGCGGAAGCTTAGAACCGAATCATGTTCTCATGCTGCTCTTCGAAACAAATCAAGGAAGTAGAGATTAAAGGCTCCAAAATATCCTAAATGCTTCAAGTTTTCAAAACAAATCATGCTCCTAAATGATTATCTAAGAGTCATGCACACACAATTTTTAAGTAAATTCAATCATGATGCAGGAGGTCATCCAAAACATGTTTGGAATACTTGTGATAAAAAATTCTTGTGGGGAAGATTTTGAATCAAATGATACTAAGTTTCTAAAAGAGTTTGGTTAAAACATCAATTGAAGTATATGAAGAAGATTTGACCATTTCTCTAAAAAGGCTTCGATTTTTTTTTGAAAGCGCTTGAATTTTCTCTCAAACATATGCCTAGGGTTTCAGAATTATTCGCAGTGTATACAATTTGATTGATTTGAATGGTCTTTAAAGGGACTGCAATGTTGGGCTTGGTTACAGGCTTTCCAAGGGAGATTCATAAATGAGTCAAGGCCAATAAATGAAAGATCTTCATTATCTGCTCTAGGTTTACAAATCAAGAACTCCGCAAAATGAGAGAGAAATAATCTTGCTCGTACCTCTTTGAGCGATGCTTAAAATCATTTTAACTCTACATTAACTCGAGTGCCCTAATCTGAAAAGACTTTCACGGGTTATAATGTGGGTTAGGATTGGAGACCAAGGGAGAAAAAGGCTTGTTTTGGCCCAAAAATATATGAGGAAGATTTGACATTGGTGATCATTGCAGATTTATCATCTGTATTAGTCTTCTGGAATAGTATTCAAAGAACACCACCGTTGTATGAGGATAGTAGTATGATGATAATGTGAACTTCTGCTAATATCGTTCCTTGAGGATAATGTGAATACCAACGAAGGAGTACATTTCACAACTTGATTCTTATGGGAATTTTCTTTTACAATAAGATCTCATTGGCGATTTATAAGGAAAATAACATGCAAACATTTTTAAATGAGTCTATAAAATGCACATACGAAATTTAGTGGTATTCGTGAATGGATAAGGACTTAATTGGCTCTTGGCCTTGCTTTTGATTGGCACTTTGCTTTTTTTTATATCTGAGATTGGCTTTTTCTGCTCTTTCATTTTTCTTTTTTAATTTAGTCCCACCTTTTTGCTCTCTTTTTCTTTTCTTTTTTTTAAACAAAAGAATTTTCAAAGATTTTTCCAAATATACAGGCGTATAAAAAATCTAGCACACTGGAAGAATTACTTCAGGAATTCTATGTAAACTCGATTCTTCCAAGTTTTTTTGCTTTAAGTTGGCGCCATCTTCATCTTGAAATGAGCAATGATCACCAATGATGTTTTGAGAAATTAATATACAGGCTCAATTGGGCTATAAAAGGAATGAAAGTGTGTAGGAAAGACAAACGAATGCTTTTCATCATCCTAAGACACTTGAACTACAATATTAGCATAAATGCAAAGAAACACCCGAAGGTTGATGTTAGTCTGAGCAATAAAACTTCTAACCATTTACCTTATGCTACTATTGGAACAACGTTCATTTGACCACGATGTGGGCTGGTTATTTGATAGGGGTAAAAAAATGGAATCGATGCTCAAGGGTTTGTCAACTGTCACCTGTACTGTTTAGGATGGAGAAACAAACATCTCTCGTCATTTCAATCCATGTAATCGCTGCGAATATATCTTACATCCCTAAGCAAAGCCTCAACTCACCACTCAAGTGTGTGTAGGGACGTGTTTGGGCATGATTTTCCTTTCATCATTTGAGGTACTCCAATTGATAAGTCTTAAACACTTTCCTTTGGAAACCCATCTCACTTTCAACAAAATTCATTCCCATGCGAATTTACGATGCATGATATATGTTTGAATGCATCTTTGGATAATTTCAAAAGTTTTTTAAACCCAAATGCTGGTGAAGTGTTTTTGAAAATTCATTTATTTTTCTAAACATGACATTATTGATATTTCTTAGATTCTTTGAAATCTATAAAGTTTTGAGAGGAAAGTATACTTACCATTTTGGTGTGGCGGCCCCTGTAAAGATTAAACACGAGATTTCAATATGTGTTCCCAAATTTAAGATAAATTGGAACGATACCTCCTTACTCGTGATTGTGCATTCCAATATGAATGCCAAAGTGTAGATTGTAGAAACCTTATTGTCATGGCGACGAGTCCCTATCAAGATGGGAAATGAAGAGTTAGTATACGCTCCATATCTGGAACAAATTGGAATGATACACATTGCTCTTGATTTATGTATTCCAACCCAAAAATCAATGAATTGATTGTAGGAATATGACATTTAAACGGTATGGTGATGATCCACGCTCTTGTATTTTTTTCTCTATTGATTTGTGTCTGTGTTGACAACTTTGGAATTTCATTCTGATATTTAGAACCTCTACTGGACCGCTTTCATTTGAGTTGGGAGGTGTGATTTACAGAAAAGTTTGTACCATGTTCGCTTGACAGGTACACATTTCTCTTTGCTTGATGGGTATGCATTTTTTTTGCATCCATTGACTTGTTAGAAAGAGAGGATCTTGTTTTTGTGTCTAGTCATACAAACAATCCATTTGCCCCAGTTAAATGACACTTGCCCCGCTTTGAGATGCTGTATTCTTCATATTTGAAGTAATTATCCTCTCCAAGTGTTTTCTCACTTGTCATCTCCCTCATGACATCCACCCTTCACTGAAGAATATGATGATGTCTTGTTGACACATTCCTATTTATTGAGTGTTGATTCTCTTTAATTGAGTCCATTTCAATATTTCATACTGATATGGATAATCCCAATCGAATCCTTTCATCCATGCTTGAGGGTATATTCCATGAGAAGACGCTTGATTACGTCAATGATTCATTTGCCCTAACCATGTGGCATTTGCCTCAGCTAGGCGTCTTAATGCTTTCTGCATTCTTTTGCAATTCTTTATCCAATTTGAGGATATCTCTTGTTTGATATTTTCACGTCTCTTTTCACCTGCACGTGAAGAAAGAAATGTTAATTCAACTTTTGAATTTATTTGAATTTTTAGGAACATAATGTCTCCTTCAAAGTGTAGTCTTTCCGATGTTTGAGGAAACTATTCTTTTCAAGCACTCTATCCCAGTTGGACATGTCTTGCTAGTTATCATGATGGGCTCGGTAGCTTTGCCCCAATATGCGATTTGGTGAGAAAAGAAATGACTGTGCCCCCCAAATCAAATTTTGTTTGTGGAAAGAGAATGATTTGCTCTATTGGACTCTCCTTATTGACTCTACTCATTTGTCTCTGCTGATTGAGTCATTAATCATTTCATCTATTTCCAAAGAAATGGATCGACAAGTTAGTTCACATACGAAGTGCTTCCATCGAAAAGACTACATTTACCTTCATAGGGTTATCGCTCTTTGAAACATTCTATAAAATTACAACATGAGCGAAATCACAACCTATGCATGGGATTTTGAAATTATTTTTTCAAAAATCATATTGAAAATACACCTAGGGAATCAAGTGTCGGATTTTTTATCCTTCTTGGTTACAGGTAATCTTGAAATGAGGAGACAATCAAGAAACAATTCCCAAAGCTTGGCTTCCCTTCCTTTTCTTTTCTTTTTTTTGACATTTTAATGTCAAGAATGGTTTTTGTGACAAACATATTTGCATGTTCACTTTCAAGAAGACATTAAAGTTTCTTGTGATTGAAATGTCTTAAATGTTTTGATTTGACTTTGAGGAGGAGGATACTTATCTACCCTTTTGGTGACTTGACAACCCTCTAAAAATGAGAATGAATGTGTGTCAATTAAAGACCATTTAGGTAATGAAAGATTTGGAGCAATACAATCTTACCCTCCATTTGAACTTGTGTCAGTTTCTTAAAAAGTGAAGATGACTCACACTCATGCAATCATTTAGAGATTTTTCTCTCTTGAGAATTACTTGAAAACCATCATATGATGGTTCAGTAATTCTCTCAATTGCATTCACATTTGAAGTGTTTGATATTTCCCTATCAAAGAAAAGGAAAATCACGTCAAAATGGCATAGGAAGTGGACAATTGGAATCGATACAATTCACTATTCCTTCACATTTGTCCTCAAGTGTTGATGTTTTCCTATTAAAAATAATAACAAAACATGTTAGTAAGAGATTATGAAGGGAAAATGGGATTAATACGAGATTACCCTTCCTTTACTTTTATCTACCTTGAATTTCAACACCCCTAAAAAGGAATACACACATGAAGCATTGTATGCATGATATGCATGATACAAGTGATCTAAAGTGGTTCATGTTATTTCATTGAAAAATGGCTTGGTGGCTCTTACTCCATTCATGGAAAGTTTTTCCTTAATGCATGTGAAAAACCACAAGAATTCAAATTTTTTTCTTCTTAAATATTCTATTCGAAAGACTTCTAATCGATAAGAAATTTGAAAGGGTTTAAAAATCAGTTGAATGTGTAACAAAGCTTCACAAAAGAATTGCTCGCAAATGGGTCATTAAGATGTTCTTGAGTTCATCTATTTTGAAGGCATGTTCAAGAGGAAGTGAGAAGGGTACTCCTCATTTTGTCATTTGAAAGTACCGTTCCTCAGGTGCTTTGCCCCCATTTATCACCTACAAAAAACAAAAGATTGGAAACATTACTTTCACCCTTGACTGAAAGGGATTTAGGAACGATACTTCCTTTTTCATCGAGACGGATATCTCCATATTATTTTCCTTCTTAGTTTGAAGCGTTGTTGCTATGGCCAAATGCACTTCATGTTCAATGGAAAAAACTCCATTCTATATGCTTCTTGGGTGATAACCACCACTTGGGCCACTTGCCCCAGTTACACCCCTGAAGTGTTGCTTTGCAAACAAACATTCAGTTCTCTTCATCCCTGTATATGGAAAAGGAAAGTATAATTTCTATATTAGCAAGGACTAAAAATGAGGAATGAGATACACCCTTTTATGGTTGAGTGATCATCCATCTTATGGCAAGAATCATGAGTATTTATACTCCTCAAGATGTGCTTTAATTGACACTTGCATCGGACTGTATTATCCTCAAGTGTAATGGTGTACACTTTTGTCACTTAGAAGAGGACGATGTCAACCCTCGAATAATCTTTTCATTTTACTCTACTTGTCCTTGTAAACTTAGTGGTAGTACCTGATGAGATGAGCTTCTTTCCATCTTGTAAGGGAAACTTCACTTCCCTGGCCTTCAACCATTTTGACCATCATCCTCTCTATCTTTTCATTGCCATCACGTAAGTGATCAGATAAAGGGTTTTCAATAAATAGCGGTTGTGTACAACCTGTTAAAGAAGACAATGTTGGTATTTGACTGAAAAAGAGATCTTTTAATGAGATTGCCTCTTAAATGAAAACAAGGCAACGATACATATCCCATAACCCCTTAATTATGGGCATTTGATATTCACCAAGATTTCATATTAAGAGGAGACGATATTAAAAGATCGATCCACAGTTAACAATCGAACGCCCCATTCAATTCCAAAAAAAATTCTTATGTGAAATGGGGCGTTAGTTTTCAAACATTGTCTTGTGATCTATTCTTGCAAAAATGATATGATTTTTGTTCTAGAAATCAACACACAAAATATGATTTTGAATTTTATTGAAAATATGATTTCAATTTTATACCCAAAATTTCTTCTTGAATTAGGAGGATTTTATATACAAAATGTGATTTTAACCATGATTGAAAACTTGGACGAACCATCTACTCCGTAGGGACGGATTAGAGTGTTTGAAATTCATACTCAATTTCAATTTGAGAAGTAATCGCCAGAGATTCTCAATTATAAGGGTAAAGCTTAGGTATTTGATTGATTACAATGAAATTTCAATTGTAAGTGAACAAGTAGAGGAAGAAATCATTCTCATAATGATCGGCGTAAGATATTTTTTGTTCTTTTCTTTTTTTTTTATTGGTTTTATACCAACCGTTCACAGACATGCGCATGAGACAAGTGAAGATAATACTCTAAAAATTAAAATGGGGGGTATAGAACCATGGCCAAGGCTCCCACGATCCGTATATGACAATTCCCCCCCGCCCCCCCAAGAATACCCTCCCAAGAGGGTTAGAAACACCAATCTAGATAATGAGTGGGAACGAATACGAAAGTCTCAAGTGCAATCAATCACGAGATCCTTTTACACCCTTTCCCAATCTAAGGTAAACCCAAAGGTGATTGTAGTTGGGGTTAACTGCCATTATGTGCGATGTGTCGTGATCATCATAATGCAGTAACATGCATGGCAATTTACATAAAAATACCGCTTCTATAATCACATTCACAAGCATAGATTCCAAATTCCAACTGCAAAAAGACAACATCAACAAATACTCCACACCTTATTTCTTTATCTGCAAAAACATATAAAACGATGGTTAGCGTATGTACCTCATCTTCAAGAGCATCTGCAAAAAACATTTCAGAAAAAACATTCGACTTTTTAATCAACTCAAGTCCCCTAAAGATTTAAGAACCAAGTTCCCAATGGAGTCGACTAGCTATCGCGACTCGATCTCCTTTCGATCGACTCGACCGGGTGGATTGCTAAAGCCTGCTAAAACGGAACAAGCTTAGCTCGAGCCCTCCCAACCTCATACCAAACCACGGGGGGTTATCGAATTCAAGCTTAAGTGTGGTCAAGTGACATGTGAATATGTGTACATGCTTTCGGAGTCGCCACCAATCTTTCAGGAAGGTAGATCGAAAACCTCATCGGATAGTGGAACTAGCCATACGACTCTAAACGAAACTAGAAATTATGGGTTTGGGGACTTAGTTATGCCAATATTGCCATTGACGTCCTTTCAGTACCAAAGCAGAGTGATTCTCCTGGAGGTGAGAGCTGGAGTCTATGATTTCATGTAGATGGTGATTCCGATGATCTATGTCCCTTGATTGTGTGGGATGTCGTGTAATTTAGTATCTACGGATAAGTCCGCCGCGTACCGAGATACCGAGTCACGTGCAACACATCATGCGCTTCTGTCAGCTCTAATTGCATCTGTCAGTAACACACACGATATCTCCTGGTCCGTCTGTGTGAGTCTGTGTAAAGTCTAGTACAACACATTACCCCTGTTGGCTATTGTATGGTCCAGGCCTATAACCACATGTAACGAGTTAATATATTATTGCGTTAAACACGCATTTCACTTTTCCGCCAAATATAACCACACAAATACACGGCGGCGCCCACTAAATAAGAATATCCCCGAAAATACCCCATTAAAAATATAATAAATTGAAAAGTCAATTAAAACGCTCTCCGGAGATGAAAATCCTTCTATTAGCGGTAAAACTGCGAAAAGGGTGCATCATCCTCCACTGCTAGAGAAAAAGATCGCCCTAGAATCTGCTTACGTCTTCACTATAAACCAATATCTTTCAGATTCTCTCGTCTACATAGTAGGGCGAAATCGACTACATTAAAAGTCTCGGATACTGTACTTAACCGGCAGCTCGATCTTATAGGCATTATCGTTAATTCGATTGAGAACTCTGAAGGTCCATCCGCTGCTAGGTTGCAATTTGCCAACAACCTGCCAGCTGGAAAACGCTCCTTCCTAAGGTGAACCCCACTCGATCCCCTCCTTGAAGACACTCTTTCCGACGCTCTATCCACTCGTTGCTTATACGTCATGTCTGATGTTTGATCCTACATGAACCTCTGAATGCAGTCCTTAATCTGTTTTGCAGCTCCTAGGACTCATCTGTACGGTGCATATGGTAACGTTTCTGTTCCGGGAACAACTTTGAAACAGAAACATTTTTATTGTTTCTGTTCCGATAACGATTTCTGGGACCAGAAACGCTTTTGGTAACTGCATAAAGTTTCTGTTTCGGAACAAAAAGGAACAGAAAACGTAGTTGTAACTGCATAAAATTTTTGTACTCGGAACAAAAAAAAAAGAACAAAAACGCATTATTAAACAAAAAAAAAAAAAAAAAAAAAAAAAACTGCAACAAAATTATATTCCTAATTTTTCCATTTAATTCTGCCTTCTAATTTGTTTTCAATATTGGATGTAGATCAACAATAAAAAAAAAATGAAAGAGAAGACAATTTAGAATTGAGCAAGTGAGAACATGAAATATGTCTTCCATAGATAGGAAAAATTACAGTATGAGTTATTACATAATGATTCTAAGTAGATAAAACATATAATTACATAATTGAATGCAAAATGTTTGATAAACTGTAATTGAAATAGTATATTTAGGATACAACTGTGACGTAAATGCCGTTTATAAAAAATACCTTTGTTAAATGATTCAATTCTCAATTAATTTTATTATTTAGAATATTTTTGATTTGAATTTTTTTTGATTTTTATTATTTATTTTTTGGAAATTTATTTTTTTATTTTTTAAATTATTTTATATTTTTATTTTATTATTTTTTTTATTTTATTATTTCAAAAAAATGATTTTGTTTGATTTTTAATAATTTTATTTTAATTAATTTTTTGATTATTTATTTTTATTATTTCGATTTTTAATCTTTATTTTTTATTTTTCAA
>JAGVVM010006007.1:0-27869 GCA_019149425.1 Psidium friedrichsthalianum
TGTTCGAACGACAGTTGGTGGTGGTGTGGCTACTTGAGTGATGCCATTTACAAAATTTCCTCCCTTTTTTTCTCATCAGCTGATGGAATCACATGCCATTTTGAAAACTGGTCGCGGTGACAGCATAGGTCGAGTGGGTTAGGACTGATCTACTCGAAACAAGGCTTGAACACCACCGTTTTCAGGAGAATTATTTCTTAATTACGATACTTTCTTTTCCTATTTTATTTTATTTTTTGTGAGTAAAAAATATAGGGTTATGGATAGAATCTCATAGGGTGGCTAATGAATTTAATTTAGGAGACATCAGCCTATGATTACATCCACGTGTTTACTGTCTCGAGTCATTCAATCTGATCTTTTCTTTTAAAAAAAAAATTATTATTATTATTATTATTATTATTTGGCAATTGGGGTATCTTTTTATTTTTATTTATTTATTTATTATATATTTTTTTCAATAACACCCCCCCTTAACGTACGTGAGGGGCTACTGCTGTCATCCGTAGTCGTCTCACTAAAATATTGTGCTGAGGAAAAGAAATAGAGAGAAAAAAAACACTTTCGGTTGATTTTTAATAATTAATTACGAGATTTGAATGTTTGAATTAGGCGCACGGTACGGCCAACGACCGAATTCTCGACTTGCATCATTTTTTTTTAATATTTTATCTATGAATTTGTAGAGTGATTTCAAAGAGTGGACGGTTTATCTTACTCGTTAGGTTTTCTCTTGTTGGAAAAAGCGGAAAGACAATCGCATGAATCGACATGAAGATGGCGGTGAGGACGGTAAGTTGCGCAATTTTGTACCCAGTAGCGTGCACGATCAAGCGTCCGATTTAGTCAAACAACTACTCGGTTTAATTTCAAGCGGAGGCTTTGAAAAAGTTACGTGGCCAAAGCCCACAATTTTTGAAGATTAGCTCTTGTGGATCCACCAAGTTTTGTCTGACCGAACACCAAAATTTGTTGGCATTTTCGTAAAATTATTCCGATTTTTTTTTTTTTTGCTTTTCGAGCTCCGACCCTGCATTCTCGAATGATGTCATCTCCATCACCCAAGAGAAGTTCATCGACGAAATTATCGACAACAAGATATCTCAAATCGTGGCCAAGTGTCGGGGACGGCGCACTTATTGAGCATTGGCCTACCAACACATGAAAGATAGTGGATGGATACAAGCACATAACTATCATTTTTTCTTTTGTCGAAATAATTGCTAGTTAGTTATGCCGATATATGCCGAATTGGTAACCTTTCCTAGAAAAATCAATACTAAATAACAGAAGTTTGTGGATTGTGCTTATTAGTTACTATAATCATAAATAGGATTTGGAAGATATTGTTGGGGTTATCATCAATAACCGCTCTTACATTAACATCGACATCAGTTTCCGATCATTTACTGAATTAAATGCTCTCTGCGAAATGATCTTCGCCTTTAAATAATTTCCAACCATTTTACTTTTGCGTGCAAGATCAAGAAACAACCATTTGCGACCTTTATCTATTCAGTTTCAATCTACGTTTAAAATATAATTTGTTTGTTTAGCGAAACAAGTCTCTAGATATTTTCTTGCTCGGCTAAAATGAGCAAGTAAATTAAAGCGGGCACTAATCCGTTTGACGTTACCATTACTTTGAGAGTGCTTCAACTTGTTGTGCACCTAATTTAGATAACTGGCAATGAAAAAACAAAAAACAAAACATATCGGCTACTTTCCCTGCAGTGAAATCCATGGCCAAGAATCTTACAATCTTACTATTGAATTAGTGAAATGGTTCATTTGATAATAACAACGCGAATCTTAATAAAAAATAGAGTAAAACTCGGATATTCAGTAATCTGTATAACTATCGATGAGCTCTCCAGAATACCAAAATGTCCATGTCGGTGAAACTTTCGAAATAATGCGCCCAAGACAGTAACGGATCAACACTAATGCCGGCTTGGTGGTCCCTGACGCATACAATTCACTCAGATCGAATTATTCGAAGAAAAGAATGAATATATATTTTTTCCCACCAAAAAAGAAGAAGGAAGATTGAAGGAACAAGATTGACTTTCGTTCCCCTCGCAGTGAAGTGCAGTGCACTCAATCCGAATCAACGATTTCATTCTTGAAGCAATTATTCTTAATTACAGTATTTTGTTTTCGATTTCTGAAACGACGTAGTTGTTGGTGGTTTGGGCTCCCTGAGTGATGCCATTTGCAAAATTTCACCTTCTTTTTCTCATCTGCCGATAGAATCACATGCCCTTTTGAAAACTAGTAGTCGTGATCGCAGCACAAGTTGGGTGGACTAGGACTGATCGACTTGAAATAAGGCTTGAATAAACCCGTTTTTGGGAGAATATTTCGTAATTATAATATTTTCTTTTCCCTTTTTTTATTTTTATTTTTGTGAGTAAAAAATATAGGGTTTATGGATAGAATCTTACAGGTAGGCTAATGAATTTAAACGTAGGAGCCATCAGCCTATGATTACATCCACATCCACGTCCACGTGTTTACTGTCTCCAATCATTCAATGTGATCTTTTCTTTTATTTATTATTATTATTAGTTTTTTGGCAGTTGGGGTATCTTTTTATTTATTATTTATATATTTATTTATAGTTTTTTCAATTTGCACCATAATAATTCTCTCGGCTGACATTAGCTCGATCCTCTTGTGCTCTGGACAAGTCCCCCCCCCTGTTTCCCAACGTACGTGAGTGTCTACTGCTGTCATCTGTCGTTGTCTCGCAATAATATCGTGCGAGGAAAAAGAATAGAGAAAAATTATTTTGGGTTTGATTTTTAATAAATTAATTACAAGATTTGAGTGTTTGAATTAGGTGCGCAGTACGGCCCAACTACCGAATTTCTCGACTCAGCGTCATTTTTTTTTTTCCTTTTTGTCTATGAATTTGTAGAGTGATTTTCATAGAGTGGACGGTTTATCCTACTCATTACATTTTCTCTTGTTAGAAAAAGCAAAAAAAAAAAAAAAAACGATGGGATAATTCGACGTGGAGATGATGGCGAGGATGATAAGTTGCGCAATTTTGTACCCATTAGCATGCACGCTCAAGCCTCCTATCTAGTCTAACAACTACTCAGTTTACATGGCCAAAGCCCACAATTTTGAAGAACAAGCTCTTTTGACCCACCAGTTTTTTCCTGACTGAACACCAAATTTGTTGCATTTTCGTAAAATTATTCCGAATTTTTTTCTTTTCTTTTCGAGCTCCGACCCTGCATTCTCGAAACTCAGAGCTCAAAGCGGCCCACTCGGCCTACGTCCAAAACCCCTAGGAGAAATTCCCGATGCATTCATTCTCGTACGTGAGCTCGATGCGGCCAAGTTTTGCGAAATCTCCATATTCGTCGGTGACCCCGGCGGCGAGAGGATAGTGTGAATCGGGTTTAAGCTCCAATGCAAAGATAAATCAGATCTCGATCCAATCATGCATCTTAGGAAGTCAATGTTTGGAGGGCCAACTGTCGTTTCGACACTCGGCCACTCCCAAACACTAATAAATGCCTAATCTTCATTTCAAAGTACAATAAATAAATAAAAAAGGAAAGAAAAGAAAAGGAAAGGGGTTTGCTTTTACTTTCGGCCTTTCTTTGGCATTATCCATAAATGCCCCACTTTGACTTGCCACTGCGGCACGTGACGACTTCTCATTGCCATCTTCTTTTGGTGACGAAGCGGACTTCCTTTTTCGCGTTCTCATTGTAAATTCTCTTTAGGTATAGAGAGGATAATTATTTCACGGCACAAATTATCGAACAAATTTTAAATCTATTATAATTATGCTAATTCATTTTTTTTTTACCAATTGAGTCCTAAACCTTTCGCACTTTTCTCTATTCAATCCATTTGGCTGGTCGGCACCGGCGTGGACAATTTTAAATAATATATTAAGATTTTTAATAACTTTTTTCTGTCTTTTTTTTCTTTTTTTTGTTAGGGTCGGCATGAGGTCGTAGGCACCCAGCGTCGACATGAACAATTTAAAATATTTTTAATAATTTTATTTCTTTTTTTTTTACATTTTTAATAATTTTTTTGGTTAGGGTCAGCGGTCGATGAAGGGTCACGACCCTTGCCCAATGGATGGCGGCCTCTTGCCAACTTAACAAAAAAAAAGATAGGAAAAATAGTGTTAAAAATTATCATCATTAGTGTCGACCGACTAAATATATTGAATTAACACAATACAAAAAGTTTGTGACTCAATTAAAAAAAATTGAATTGACGTAATTACAATATATTTATGAGCTTTTTGGTTTTTTTTTTCGATTTCATGTGCTTTTAGATTTGCGCGATTGCATGTCGTGCGGACAAACGATATGTAGGATAAAAATGTTGTTAGTATTGGAGCGTCTCTCCTTCTTTTGGCGGATCTAAATCAAGATATTTGCTTCTGCGGGTTTTCATATGCAGTTCTTTGCACTTGTTAAGCAACTAGATAAAGAACGTACGAAGCGCATTGCCTTTGAAATTTCTCTCGTGGCACAACCAAATGTTATGCTCGTCAAGTGTCGAGATCTCGAAAAGCATTAATTAACATCCATTTAAAAAGATTGGCTGGCATTGCTACCAAATTGACTGGGGAGTAGTTGTCAAAAGCAAGGATAAGGATGTGCTGTTATGGCATGCAGAAGCCATTTTTTTGGCAAGAAAGACTCGCGTGGAAATGACAACTAGGAAGCCTGTTCAGAATCATTAGAGGTGTTTTACCATCTAAGCACAAGACCTGCCATAAAGCTCAATTCATACACCAATCCCGTTTCCAATTTGTCCCTATTACAATCACAATTGTGCCTTTTGGAATCCCCAGGATCTACGAATCTCTCGACTGTCTGCTTGAATTTCTCAGTTTCAGACGTGTCAAACCAGCATCAGCTCGAGTTAGGTCAGAACTCTCTCTCTCTCTTGATTTGCCTAACATGGTGTTTGGTCGAGTGTGGTTGTGAGTTTGGAGGATGATCTTTTGCAGTGATGTGTGGATTCTTTAGGGGAACTCGTTTGATAGTTTGATTTGGTACTTACTAGCATTGGTTAGCTTGGATTGTTTCGATCGTGAATGATAATGTGTTATTTAATATAGGTTTATGGAATGTAGAAGCTAAAAAGATGCGAAGGTTTGAGGGTTAGATGCAACCGATTCGCTTTACCATAGTTTTGAAAATTTAAATCGTGTTTAGTATTTAAAATTGCTATCTACGAAATCCCCTCTTTTAGGTTCATCACAAGAAAAACGAAAATAACGATTTGTTTTATTTGATTTCAAGCTAGGTTTACTTAGGTTATGAGGCCCAACTCGACCATACACGAGCTAAAAAAACTATCGATCAAGGCCTGACCATATTCTAAATTCGTGATAACGATTGGTCGGATCCTTGCAAGTATTTTCCTCAACGTAGAAATGTGATTGGGCATGACCAAGTTCGCCATTTCTGAGGAAGATTTTGGTCGAATCGAAGTCCGTAAATCGACTGTAATCAAATCCTATGAGATCTATCCAAGCCAACGGATATAATTAATTCAAACTTTAGTCAAGTCCAGACAAGCTTTTGTCCTAAGCCGCGGCTCATGGACCCGGTTCGCCGTGGGCCACAAATCACGACCATTAAATGGCGAGGATCTCATGGCTCGGGACCTCCGAATCAACGGTTGTCAGCACAAAAGTGCCGCCGAGATATCGACACGTGGACAGAGGGAGCGTCTTTGAAGACCTCCCTTTGGACCACACCCCCCTCGAGAACCGGTGGACTCGAGCGCACCGTATCATTACCCCCCGCGCCACCTCGTGTGCGAGTGCGAAGCCACTTCCGTCGCCGCCCGCGCGTGCGCACACCCTCGCAAGCGACAACAAACAACGAATTTCCACCTGCTTTTCTTGCCCCCTTCCTTTTCCTTCTCGCCACAACAACAAGACTCTCAGCGACCGGGCAATCAGAGAGCTCCACGTAGCAACCCAGACCTTTTGACCCATTTGTTGTCCAAAAAACAAGACAAAAGTCCCTATCGCGTAGAATCATTTGAAAAAAAAAAAAGATTTTCCCAAGCTTAAAAATGAATTTTTTTTTAAAATATAAAAAAACAAGAGAACTAATTATTAACAAATTGGCGTTTAGACAGATAGATTAAGCTACCCTAATCATCGAACAACAACAACTGACCACGCATTGACGCCGTCCCTCAACGGCGACCACCTCGCTCCGAGTTCCTCTTCCGGACCAAGGAACCCGTTACCCACCCCTGCTTTCTCTCTCCTTGCTCTCCCCAACCGTCAAATCATTTCTCCGTCTACTCTCACCACGCCCGCACGCACGCCCGCCCAAAAAAAAAAAAAAAAACTGCGACGATTCTCTCTCTGTCTCTCCGTCCTCTTCTCTCTTGGCGAGAAACCGGAACTTCGCCGGAGAATCCACGGGCTCCGACCGCCGCGCGAGGGCGGCGAGAGATAGGAGCGAGAAGAATATGAAGGAGAAGTTGACGACGCCGCTTCGAGAATTTTGGAAATCGGGAGGTTTTTGCGAGTTGACGTGCAATGCAGGGAAGAAGAGGAATCGAAGTTTATTAAGGCTTTCGGAGGAGGAGGAGGAGGATCTTGCAAGGCACACTCTCCGAGGCGATCCCTTGTTGTTTTCGGCCTCGGCCCTTGCCTTATGCCGTAATTCATTCCTTTTCTCTCTCCTTCTGCTTCGCTGTTTAAATTCTCCATCTCTGCCTCCCCCTCCTCTCTCTCTCTCTCTCTCTCTCTCTCTCTCGGAAATTGCCTTTGCCGCGAGAGAAGGTTAGTCTTTTTTTGTTTTTGTCCCTTGTTGGAGCTGTTCTAGTTGAGCTTGCTTGACGAGCGTCGCATTTCGCTTTTGTTGTCCTGTCGGGAAGCTTCCTTCGTATGATTGGTCTTCGTCGAGCTCGAAAGTTCGGTTTTTTCATTCTCGATTGGGTTCGGTTGGAGTTCTCTGAGCATTCGGTAGCTGAATTTGGTGGAATTAAGGGCTGAATTTGGTGTACGGCTTTCAAATTTGAGCTTATTATGCAGTTTCTGAAATGTGTTTTCTTTTCTTTTTTTCGTTTTTTGTGGTGTTGCCGTTTCTGCCTAGTTGCTTTGCGTGTTTGCTCTGCGGTCTTGCTTTGGAAACATCAATGATGCAGGATTCTGCAATTAATTCAGCATAATTGTCAGTTGAATTAGCTTGGCGATTATAGTGAGAATTCTTTCATGTCTTTTATCTGTCTGTCCGCGAATGATTCTCATGTCTTCCTCATCATAATTGCATAGTTATATGCAAGATCTTTTGCTGATTCAAGCTGGAGATTTTTGCCAACCTAAGTTCCTTCTATTGATTTCACCGCTCTTATCAACCTACATATTCTGTTTGACGGTCTGGCGTATGCTTGTAATATTTTGCGGAAGGTAAGCCTTGGTTTTATTTTCCAGGTTTTCTGTACAACCAGGAGTCCTTTCATGCTGCTTTATTGAAGAAAAAAACTAAGGGAGTTTCTAGGTAAGCGTTCGATCATGCCGTCTCCAATGATGGACCCTGAAGGCTTATCCTCAGCACACCACATTTCTAAGAGTCCATTTCCCCAATGGGTATTGGAAATTTGCCTTTCGCTCATTCTCCTATTCTGTTAACTGCACAGGTGTGGTCATATGGAGATTCGGCTGGAATTGAATATTTGAAGTGCATCCTTCGTTTCATTATCCACTTTTAGTTGCCTGACTTCATCTCCTACTTACAGAGGCAGGTTGGGTTTTGGAAGTCAGAGGCTGTGTCTGATCAAAATGGTCAGGACAAAATTTTAGCAAGTCATTGTTACTTTATGATAGCATCACCGTGTGGCGCTGTACCTTTCTTGTCCTTGAGCCGAAAGTGCTGTTTTTAGCACTACTTACAGCACTTTCCCTTTTATTTGCTTCCTACACTTTTCATGGTGAACCAACACTGCTGCTGCCAATATGAACACGTTATGGAAGTTCCTGTGTCTTCTCTCTGCTTCATTTGTGGCATGTCTTTCAAGGAGAACAGATTTATTACTTTGGAATCATGTAAAGTGATAGATACTTGCAATATAATTAAGTGTTCATGTGGTTGGTTATCCCCCTCCTTTTAGCCCCAAGGAAACTCAAAATTGCCCCAATATTGCTTTGAAGGATTGTCCTTGCATCATATTCAATCAGACTATGCTGTGACTCTGTGGATATAATTGTTAAGATGGAATCTGGTGCATTCTCCTTCACATGCTGGTTGAACTTTTGCTCAAGAGTAGTTTGTCCTCACTGGTGAAAACCACAAGTTCTATTACTATGGATGCCTACAAATTACAAATAAATTTAACAGTTCCTAAGGCAAGTCTTAGAATAGTAGGGGAAAAAAATTTACGAACTGGAGGGAAACTGTGTAAAGAATCTTTGTTGCTTGATTTATGGTCGGTACTTGTTAACGTTACCGAAGTTTATGATGAAAATGTAATTAATCGGCCCAGCCACATCTTGGATACTTAACATATCATCTTGATGGACTCCAATGTTTTTGCACGAGTTCCAGTGTTAGGGTCATGTATAAAAATAGGTCAAAATTGCTCTTGAAGGGTAATGTTTGATCCCTATCCTATTCGTGCAATGATAGAATTTGCAAGTTTCTAGTCAGGTCGGATGATTTTCTCTTGTCCCTTGCCTTGGTGTGAAATCAAAAAGTGAATCCAAATCGTGAAGTGACCGTACATGATCCGAGTGGACTATTGCCCTCTGACTGTTCCACGGGATTCTTCACTGGATCAGAAGGCAGTTGGTGATCCGCTTTTATCCTATATCTGCCAACCTTTAAAGTCCTAATAAGGACCCATGGAGATATGGCTTTGAGTGTCATTCCCACTACTCCGCTTGGTATTTATCTTGTGGTTTCTTAGTGTTCAAAAAACGCGCACAAAGTAGCCGTCCAAATTTATATGTATCGATACGAAATTATTGTGAACGGGAATTAATGCAGATAGCGTTTGGCAATAAACACACCGAAAACCAAAAGGGTGAGGCAACTCGTCTAATCCTTGGGAATCTGCATGGTAGTTGGAGTCCAATGATTCTCCTTGTGAAGCGTTGACTATAGGGCAGCTTAAATATTTCTATCTTTCTATTCATCTTGTCTCCAATGTGGTCGAGAAGATTTTTTTTAGCAAAGTCTAGGCAGTGATTGCCAATTCAAGATGGGTACCCCTTCTACCTGAGGGGCCATATGCTCTATAACATGAACGTATGAATGTATTCCTCAACCCACGTAAAATAGGCTGATTGGCAAAAGTTTGCCATGGATCTAGCCTACTGAGTTCATGTTTCAAGAAGAAAGGTTGGGAAAACAACAGTTCAGTTGAGGGAAAAGTGCATACTTTTTTGTGTTCTATCTTGAATTCGATCTATGAATGTGTTTGTTGATTGGGGGGAGAGAGTCAATAGTATTTTTTCACCTCACTTTAAGTCACCTTCCAGTGTTTGCAAACATTGTCAATGGAACTTAGATGCTCAGGACGAGGCATTCGATTCCCAGAGCATCTGTAAGGTGTGGTGTCTGTTGTGATACAGACATTTACAGCTGTCCATAAGGATCCTAGAGTGTGGACCACTCCAACCTGTGGTAAGAAAATGGATAGGAATGTAAACGTTGCACGAAAGGCGTCAGTGCTTTGGTACACTAGTTGAGCTAGATAAGGGATCTTAAGTGGTACACAGGGCAGTATTCGTTTTGGCATGCCAGATTAGATTGCATGACACGCCATCTTTTGAAATTTATTGTGAGACATAAGTAATTTGCACTGATGATGTTGTATTAAAGTCTGATGATTGTTTCCTTTTTCGACACTTCTACGATATTGCTTTATCATTCAATTCAAATTAACCATTACACTGGAAAAAGCGGCCTACGTGTTTTGTCGGATAGGGGGTAACTTTTTTTGGATTCTAAGATAGCAATGAGCTTCTTAAATTTGTATAAGTTGATTGATTCCAGCGTAATTGTATGCTGGGACACATTGATTTGCAAACAGCATGAAGTTATCATTAGTAGCAGTAAGCTTTTCAAGAAAGCTCAATTTGCATTCATTGTGCGTTGGTGGACATTGTGCATCCCATTGTTGGATTTATCATTTTCGGTTGGCGCCTCTCATTTTTAATAGGAATAATTTTTAATTTCTTCCTTTGGTATTGCTAAGGCCACTATAACACAAATGATGAATGGAGTTATGGACTATTTGAATAGGAAAGAGTTCCAAATTAGTATAGCTTAGATTCTATTTATTTCTCTCATCACTGCTGGTTTTCATAGACATTCTCAGACGAATCAAATCTCGACGAATCAATTTTGACATTTCTGAGAGTCACTTTTCTCTTAACGTCAGGATCATTAGGTGGAAAGTGTTTCACTTCTTCAACCCTGTCCAAGCTCTCACGAATGGAATTGCCAGCGACAATGTCTGCTAATCTTCTTGAGCCTTTCCCAATGAGAGAAGAGAATGCTAATGTTGGCTTAGATTCAAAGGCTACTGCAAGAGACAGACACTGTACTCAGTCTTCGGCTTTGTTGGACCTGCAGACTGCACTCCAGGATTGAAAACTAGTTGGAATGGAAAGCCAGCTCCACGCCTTACGGAAAGTGAAAGAATTAATTTGATGGGTGCTCGGTCTGAGAACAGTCTATTCTCAAGCTCATTGTCGGAGTTATTTAGCAGGAAAAGTAGGCCCTCTCTCCTCATTTCCTCACTTATGTTCAAGTTCCTTCTATGAAACTGCTCTAATTAATATTCTGTCTCCAACTTCTCTGATGTTTAATTTTGTGTTGCATTGCAGTTCTTTATGATACTGCTTACTGGTCTTTTAAGTTGGCTTGTGGTGCTTCTGTTTATCTCATTGGTTTTGCATCTTCCTGGTGCAGTGAAAGTAACACTCAAATAGTGCAATGTATGGCCATTCAATTGACACTGTTCACTATGAAGAAGATGAAGTACTTGAATCCTTGGAAGAAATTGAAGCACAGACAATAGGAAACCTGCTCCCTGATGATGACGACCTGCTTTCTGGAGTGACGGATGGACTTGACTTCTTGCGCAGCCTAAGGCTGGGGATGATGTGGAGGACTTGGACTTATTTAGTAGTGTTGGGGGAATGGATCTGGAAGATGATGGTTTATCTGCAGGTCAGAAGAAGTTTGACTTTATTGGCGGTGTGTCTCCATCAGGAAATAATGCTTCAATTGCAGGGAGCACCCTTATGGGGAGCACCCCTCTAGGACACTGTTGTGAGGAACATAAACAGCAATGTTGAAGATGCCGAGCTACGGGCTCTTTTTGAGGTTTTGCTCTTTTTTTGTTTTTGTTCTGTTTTCTTGACTTTATTTGCAGGTTCTTGGACATGATCCATTCACATCTTCAACACGTGGCAATATCGAATTAGCTTTGACATATATTTCCTGTGTTGGCCGGTTTATGACCCACTGTGTTCATTATGCAGCAATATGGAGGTATTCGCAATCTTTATACAGCATGCAAACATCGGGGCTTTGTGATGATATCTTACTATGACATCCGAGCGGCCCGAAATGCCATGAAAGCACTCCAGAACAAACCTCTAAGGCGTAGAAAACTAGACATTCATACTCGATTCCGAAGGTAATCTGTCTTGTTTTGTCCATGTCGATGTACGGTTCTTGTTTGAAGATGGATATCTCCCTTTATGGTAGTGTAAATTTCTTTGTCATGTTCACATGCTTAAATTATCTAGCACGACACTAATGTTCTGTTCTTTTCCCATTTATTAGGACAATCCTTCAGAAAAAGATATTAACCAAGGGACTCTTGTGGTATTTAACCTTGACTCTTCTGTTTCAAATGATGAACTACGCCATATATTTGGTGTTTACGGAGAAGTCAAAGAGGTCAGAAATTCTGTGGGTTTTAACGTGCCTTTCTTCATAGAATTGCGACAAAGTGAATTGACTTGCATACTCGTAATCCTATTGCAGATTCGTGAGACTCCGCACCGAAGTAATCATAAGTTTGTTGAATTTTATGATGTTAGAGCTGCAGAGGCTGCCTCTTCGTGCATTGAACAGGAGCGATATTGCTGGAAAACAAATTAAAGTTGAGCCAAGTCGTCCTGGTGGTGCAAGACGGTATGATTCTTTAAGCTTGACAACCTTAACAGTACTCTGTTATCTTTGTACCTTTTCTTCTGTAGCCTGGGGAGCATACTCAAACTTTTTCTACAAAGGTTGACACCCAAACATATATTGGTTATTAAATTGACAAAGTACCATCTCTGAGCAAGTTTGCAATTTGGACACCACATCTGATTATGCAAAGACTTATTTATTCTTTGATTTGACTAACCTTTGCTGAGTATAGTTCTAACCTTGGTTTGAGATGTATAATGAGAGGAACTTTATCTGTTGATCTGTTACTGACTTTTTGTCACTCTGTTTATGCTGCAGTGTGCAACAACTGCCACAGGACTTGGAGCAAGATGAGATTGATCTTTTTCTGCAGCAGAACAGCCCCACAAATAACTCCACCGTCAGGATATCTGGTGTGTAGATGCTGGAATTTCATTTACTATTTTAAATTAATAAGCAGGCAGTTCTCTCACAGAGCATTATTAGCAGGACTACCGTTGGGGACAATCATGCCTAACAGCATGGAAAATGGAACTAGTTTGGGTATGCACTCTGTAGGATCCCCATTTATGGAAGCTGCATTTCATCAGGGGATATCTTCTAGTGTTCCTAGCAGCTTGCCTTCTTTGATGAGGGTCGGTTCAGTCGGAAATTATTCTGGCATTACTGAATCTGGTTATACCAAAGGACAACTGGCATTTGATATTCGACCAGCAGCTGGCGTTCATCCTCATTCTCTTCCAGAATATCATGATGGCCTTACAAATGGCATTCCCTGTAATTCTTCTAATATCATGGGGGCCAACTTTAACCAGATACCACTTGAAAGAATGGATCACAGGCAATTATGCAGAGTAGGCTCAGAAGGACACTCACTGGGGCTTAATGAAGGCAGTAAGTATGATTATCAAGAATGCTGTGTGTTTTCTCATCATCAGAGCTGCGTGCAACTAGTAAGGCATTGAATTTATTTCTTACAAATAGATGTTGAACATGCTCTTTCAGCAGGAAAAAACAAAAGGCACATTTGGTAATTTGGATAATATTTCTCAAGTAGGCTCTCTTTTCTAAGTCATTTCGGGCCAAACAGGAAATCTAAAAATCCCAGACGTTTTGAGTCTCGATTGCCAGGAAGTTTTAAATTTTGGAAGATTTTTTTGAAGTTGCTTCATAGGTTAAGTGGACAAAAGGATCTGTCTTTTGGCTGTTTTTCCTTTTAGATGGAGCGCAATGCAAATTAAGTATGTAATCACTGCGCCTCTTCAAGTTCTAACTTAAGGATCAGCTAGTTTCATTTATACTCCTGTTAGATAACTAGGAGGATCTTTTCTAATGCTAACTCACTATTTTTTGGGTCTTCTTTGGATTTAATTGCGTGAGCTCTCTTTTTCAGTCTTTGGAGCTGCTCTGAATGGGAGCCAATCTCTTGCTGGACATCATCACACATGGAGCAATTCGTGTTCTCCTCAACCTCCAAGCCTCTTGTGGCCAAACTCTCCATCTTTTATGGGTGGAATCAGTAATGCTCGTCCTCTGCCAAGACTACAGGGACTCCCTGGAGCACCATCTCAAATGCTCAACACAGTCCTATCCATGAATAATCATAGCGTTGGATCTGCTCCAGCCTTTAATTCTTCTATTTGGGACCGGCAACAACCATATATAGGAGAATCACCTGAGGCTTCTAATTTTCGTCACGTTTCTCTTGGAAATATGCGAATTTCTGGTGGCCCGCTGCATTCCATGGATTTTGTTCCTCATAACATCATTCAGCAAGCTGGCGGGAACTGTGTGGACTTGCCAATCGCCCCCGGGAATGCGGGACTCCAATCACATCATCAGCAGGGAATTATGTTTCCTGGGAGAGGCCACATGATGCCTGTTGTAACTTCATTTGATCCGTCCAATGAGCGTACTAGAAGTCGAAGAAATGATGGTGCTTCTAATCAGGTGGACAACAAGAAGCAGTACGAACTAGACATTGACCGGATAATGCGAGGAGAAGATAACAGGACAACTTTGATGATTAAGAACATTCCTAACAAGTATGTAATTCCACATCCAAATGAATACTCATCAACTTTTGTTCTGTTTAGGATGGATTCAATATTGATCAATGTGTCCTAAGCAAGCATAGGAAAACAAATAACAGTCCTTGGTGTTTCTTCCTACTAATTCCTTTTGGCCTGATACCTAAAGGGAAGGAAAAATCCTTGTTATTCCTCTCTTTGTATTTGTCATGACTTACAAGCTATTGTGGGGACAAGGATGGAAATGGTTAGATCTGTTGGTCTGGTGGTAGGATATGATTTACTATTCATATTGAATTCTTCCTATTGCATTTGATTCAGCAGTGGCACAATAGCTTGTGCGCCGCTAGAATAGAGAAGGAGAAAGCTCAAATTTATAACTATATATTTGTGCCTGGTCATTTGTGGTTTCGCTGGATGGAGTGATTACCATTTGCTATTAATATGTTCCCTTGGTAAAGGCTTATTTCTTAGTTTTTACTTCATTGCCCTCTTTGAAGCATTGATTAGAGAATCATACGTATTTTAAAGGAGCACTTATTTCTCTTAGGTACTCAAGTAAGTCTGAAGTTACTGTTACTGTTAAACACACAGGTATACTTCAAAAATGCTTTTGGCTGCAATTGACGATCGACATCGAGGAACTTATGACTTCATTTATCTGCCAATAGATTTTAAGGCAAGTGCATTTCTTTCCCGAAGTGAGTAATGTGGGCTTGAGGGATTAGGTTGGAGAAAGTGATGAGTCAATATGGTTTTTTCACTTTAAACTCCCATCCACTGCAACTGATTGACTTTCATTCTTGATGCAGAACAAATGCAATGTTGGGTATGCTTTCATCAACATGACTGAGCCAAGCCAAATTATTCCATTCTATAAGGTATGCCTTAATTAGTTCAAAATGCAGCTGAATAGGGCATTCGAAGATTATAGATTGACGATCAGACCTCAAATACGATTTAACCCTCTATAGGCATTCAATGGGAAGAAATGGGAAAAATTCAACAGTGAAAAAGTAGCAACTCTTGCATATGCTCGTATACAAGGAAAAGCGGCACTCATTGCACATTTCCAAAATTCGAGCTTGATGAATGAGGATAAAAGATGTCGTCCTATTCTGTTCCATACTGAGGGACCGAATGCTGGTGATCAGGTATGTGTGTGGTTGCTTGAACAAAAGTTTATTTTCTCCGGCCTCATATGCAAGAATCTTTGTAGTGATGTCTACCGATTTGTTGACCCACAATTGAAATAAGTTGGAATATGATGGAAACCCAGTGAGGTATCCATGGCAAAGCTGGACGTAGCCTCATGCTGCTGACAACTTGGATTCACAGGTTCCTTTTCCGATGGGGGTCAATGTCCGAACAAGACCCGGGAAAATGCGCAACAACATCCTTGAAGAGAACAGCCTGGGAAGCTTTCCAACCATGGCGGATGGTGAAGATTCATTCAACGGACTAGACACAACTGCAAGTTCTGCCAAGGATTTAGACTGAGGAAGCTGCATTTCTGCACGCACTAACTCATAGCCGAGTAACTCATCGCTTTTACCCTAATCTAATTTTCTCGACTTCTTGGGAAAATAGATTAAAACTGAAAAAATAGAAAACTAAAACCCTTTTGTCTTTCATTTCCTCCGGAAGCCTCTTTGAAAGTTAGAGAAGTGATGCTCAGCTAGCGCCGAGCAATTTTCCGATTTTCTCTGGGATATTTTGCAAAGTTCCTGGTGGCAAAGGAGAATTTTTTTTTTTTTTACGGGAGCTCTTCTGAAATTTTGGATGATCTTGACAGTGGTGGATGACCATCTATGTATTAGTATGGAGGGGGTTCATGACAGTCAAGAGACTTCTGCTGCAGCTCATGGAGGCTTCTTCGCTATACATTCTTTTTCGACATTTTCGTTTTTTGTCCTGCTTGTATTCTTAGTCCTAGAGCCACCTGTACCTGTTGTGAGGTAAAAACGCTCACAGGGAGAGCTTTTTTTTTCTCTCATTTTTCTTTATATTTTTATTCGGGTTCATCGACCGCCGATCCCAGCTGATTTGGGACAAAGGTGATGTTGATGTTGATGTTGATTTTTCCTTCCTTCTATGTCCTTTTTTGTTTCTGAAATTTTGAAGCGATGATATTGATATGATGATTATATACTCGCATATTTATAACAATCACCTTGTTAATTGTCTGGTATACTTGGGAGTTTTAGGTGACCGCTGCGAGTTCGGGTGGCAGTGGTCCATGCCTCACGACTGTCCCTCTCTCTACTCTCTGATCTTGGATTGGAGATTCGAGATCTAGCACCGTGATATCCACTGGCTGTGGTCATGTGCTTTGCCAAGCAATCGTTGCGACCAGTGATTGTGGCCATATGCCCTTTTTGCTTGACCATCTTGCGAACACCCGGGTTTCAGATTTCAGATGTGAGATTTGAGGGTGTCAAACAGACCTTAAGTATCGCGAGCCAAATAGAAAACTTTGGGTCGGTTTGGGTTACAGGTCAATCAGCATGGCGCAACTATCTCCGGGAGAGCAATGACTTTTGTCTGTTGCGTCACGGATCCATAGTTTCCTGACCAAGACGAGCCTGTACCACACCTTATCATGTGGCTAATTTATCCTCCTAATTGACCGCATCATATCAGTTTAGCTCGGGCATTCAGTTCCTCGAACGAGACATGCATATTGCTCCAGTTCAACAATGAGTTTCAGTCCGTGGCCATTATCATTTCAGATGAAAGACATCTCATTCCTGGATTCTTAGCACAAGCATCCCGACACTACTTCCACGGACCAATTGTATCAATCACTATGCATCTCTCACACCTCATTCCGATGCCATAAGTCTTCGCTTTTCAACCCAAATGGGTGTAAGAGGAATTGGACGACAACACTTCTCCCCCCAATCAATTTTCCCGATGCCCTCGTTTGCGGGCTATTTTTTGTCCCTTGCGTTCTTCAACTATCATCGTTGCTCCCTTGGGATTTACATGAAACAAATGCTCGCCCGACAGAACAAGTCGCTACATTCAATCTGTCGCTTCCTCGATCGAAACTGTTCGTAATCTCCAAACCACAGCCAATTGCGCTCTTTTGTTAGCGTTTTCTTTCGCCCTGAGGCTTTTCTTGATCTTAGTAAATCAATGGAGGTTTCTTATGCTCTTGAAACATGGTGACAAACCTTTTTTAGCATTCGCTCGTACAGAAGGTTAATGTTTCTCTTACCCTTAACATCTTAAGGATGCGCTTGTTTTATCGAAAAATTCATGATAGAAGAAAATATTTTAGATAAAAATTATTTTAAAAAAATTTGGTGGTTTAGGAATTTTTTATTTATTTTATCAGAAGGAGAATTTGTTTTTCCCTCGATCTAAGCTTGTTGTTTTTCACTTCATAGAAAACTCTTTTCGTAGGTCGATTAGCTGTCTGTTATGCCAAACATCAGAAATTCCAAAAGCAATTTTGCGGCAACAGTTTTCCTTTAAAAAAAAAATCTAAACATTAGGTTGCATTTTCGTAGCAACTCTTTCAGGATTTCATTGGATTTATCCTTTCTCTTTTTATTTATCATTTAAATTCAGAAAAATTTCAAAAAAGGCCTAATTTCAAGGCATTTTCGTCTTTTTCCTTATTTGATTTTTTATTTTTAATTAGACTTTATTTTTTTTTATTTTTTTAAAATTTTTTAAAAATAGTTCCCACACACAAGTAGGATGGGCCTCTTGCCTATGGCCGTCGACCTACCATTGGTTGGGGAGGGGGGTTGGCGAGGGCCAATAGGCCCTCGCTAAAACAGGGAGAGGGTTGGGCCCTCTCTCGAATGTGGCAGGGGTTGTTGGCCCCCGCCTTGACTAGAGGAGGGTTGGCGACCCCGTCTGGATCCAAGAGAGGGCTCGACTCTCTCTGAATGGCTCTAGCCTTTGGTCGCGGGGTCGCTGGCCTTCATCGACCCCCACCAACGCCGGGTCGATGGCTATAGTGAGAGCCCCTGTAAGTGACTTTTTAAATTTTTTTTTAATTTTAAAAAATAGAAAAAGAAAAAATAAATAAAAAATCGAAAATGAGAAATGACAAAAATGTCCTTTAGGCCAGGCCCTTTTTTTTTGAAACTCTATGGCAACTTTAAGCCCTTATTTAAAACATACTATGCTACTTCAGCATTTTATTTGAAATAAAATTTATTTGAGGTATTTATTTGAGAAAATGAGAGGATTTCGGGCTTTTATTTGGAATTTTCCTTTTAAATTCGGGCTAGTTCCGGGTACTGTTTGGGGAAAAGCCCGGCCCGCTTGGCTCCGTGAACCCGCTCGCATCCCGCGGGACAAACGAGAGAGAACCGTTCTGCTAGTCCGATTATCCGCTCGCTCCTCCGTGATCAGTCGACAGTGTCGTCACTCTCGGCACAATCTGGCCCCTTCGCTTCGATCGATCGATCTTCGTTCGGCCGTTTTCGAGACTCGAGAAAGCTCGCCATTGCAGGTGCATTTCTCTCATGTCTCTGCCTCTGATCGTGCCTCTCTTGCCGCTTTCTGTGGCAGCCTTTTCATGCGGTTGATCAGTGAAGCGATGCATTTTTTTTTTTTTTGCGGAATCTTCTGCTATAGACGCGGTTGATCTTTTCTTTCTCCTTTATTCCGGTTTTTGGTTGCCGGTTTTGGAGCGAAGCACCTTGTGGATTGTAATCGGGAGGTCGCTTGGCATGCTAAAGGTTGCGAGTTAGCATTTTTCTTTGGAGCTGCGTCAAATGGACATGCACGCTTTGTATCTTGAGTTCTGTGTCATCGGCCATTAGCTTGGATCGATTCTCTGCGTATTTGGGTGAACTCCTTTTCGAAGGGATTCGGTTTTATTTCTCATTCTATTTGACGCGAGCTGGAGAATCCAGCTCTAAGTTGTGTTAGGCTGGCTCTGGGAATTCCTGAGCCAGCCTAACACTTCTTAGAGCTGGATTCTCCAGCTCGCGTCAAATAGAATGAGAAATAAAACCGAATCCCTTCGAAAAGGAGTTCACCCAAATACGCAGAGAATCGATCCAAGCTAATGGCCGATGACACAGAACTCAAGATACAAAGCGTGCATGTCCATTTGACGCAGCTCCAAAGAAAAATGCTAACTCGCAACCTTTAGCATGCCAAGCGACCTCCCGATTACAATCCACAAGGTGCTTCGCTCCAAAACCGGCAACCAAAAACCGGAATAAAGGAGAAAGAAAAGATCAACCGCGTCTATAGCAGAAGATTCCGCCAAAAAAAAAAAAATGCATCGCTTCACTGATCAACCGCATGAAAAGGCTGCCACAGAAAGCGGCAAGAGAGGCACGATCAGAGGCAGAGACATGAGAGAAATGCACCTGCAATGGCGAGCTTTCTCGAGTCTCGAAAATGGCCGAACGAAGATCGATCGATCGAAGCGAAGGGGCCAGATTGTGCCGAGAGTGACGACACTGTCGACTGATCACGGAGGAGCGAGCGGATAATCGGACGAGCAGAACGGTTCTCTCTTGTTTGTCCCGCGGGATGCGAGCGGGTTAACGGAGCCAAGCGGGCCGGGCTTTTCCCCAAACATTACCCAGAACTAGCCCGAATTTAAAAGGAAAATTCCAAATAAAAGCCCGAAATCCTCTCATTTTCTCAAATAAATACCTCAAATAAATTTTATTTCAAATAAAAGGCTGAAGTAGCATAGTATGTTTTAAATAAGGGCTTAAAGTTGCCATAGAGTTTCAAAAAAAAAAGGGCCTGGCCTAAAGGACATTTTTGTCAATTCTCATTTTCGACTTTTATTGATTTTTCTTTTTCTATTTTTTAAAATTAAAAAAAAATTTAAAAAGTTACTTACAAGGGCTCTCACTATAGCCATCGACCCGGCGTTGGTAGGGGTCGATGAAGGCCAGCGACCTCGCGACCAAAGGCTAAAGCCATCAGGAGAGAGTCGAGCCCTCTCTTGGATCCAGACAGGGGTCGCTGGCCCTCCTCTAGTCAAGGCGGGGGCCAACAACCCCTGCCAGATTCAAGAGAGGGCCCAACCCTCTCCCTGTTTTAGCGAGGGCCTGCTGGCCCTCGCCAACCCCCCTCCCCAACCAATGGTAGGTCGACGGCCATAGGCAAGAGGCCCATCCTGCTTGTGTGTGGAACTATTTTTGAAAAAAATTTAAAAAAATAAAAAAAAATAAAGTCTCAATTAAAAATAAAAAATCAAATAAGGAAAAAGACGAAAATGCCTTGAAATTAGGCCCTTTTTGAAATTTTTCTGAATTTAAATGATAAATAAAAAGAGAAAGGATAAATCCAATGAAATCCTGAAAGAGTTGCTACGAAAATGCAACCTAATGTTTAGATTGTTTTTTTTAAAGGAAAACTGTTGCCGCGAAAATTGCTTTTGGAATTTCTGATGTTTGGCATAATAGACAGCTAATCGACCTACGAAAAGAGTTTTCTATGAAGTGAAAAACAACAAGCTTAGATCGAGGGAAAAACAAATTCTCCTTCTGATAAAATAAATAAAAAATTCCTAAACCACCAAATTTTTTAAAATAATTTTTATCTAAAATATTTTCTTCTATCATGAATTTTTCGATAAAACAAGCGCATCCTTAAGATGTTAAGGGTAAGAGAAACATTAACCTTCTGTACGAGCGAATGCTAAAAAAAGGTTTGTCACCATGTTTCAAGAGCATAAGAAACCTCCATTGATTTACTAAGATCAAGAAAAGCCTCAGGGCGAAAGAAAACGCTAACAAAAGAGCGCAATTGGCTGTGGTTTGGAGATTACGAACAGTTTCGATCGAGGAAGCGACAGATTGAATGTAGCGACTTGTTCTGTCGGGCGAGCATTTGTTTCATGTAAATCCCAAGGGAGCAACGATGATAGTTGAAGAACGCAAGGGACAAAAAATAGCCCGCAAACGAGGGCATCGGGAAAATTGATTGGGGGGAGAAGTGTTGTCGTCCAATTCCTCTTACACCCATTTGGGTTGAAAAGCGAAGACTTATGGCATCGGAATGAGGTGTGAGAGATGCATAGTGATTGATACAATTGGTCCGTGGAAGTAGTGTCGGGATGCTTGTGCTAAGAATCCAGGAATGAGATGTCTTTCATCTGAAATGATAATGGCCACGGACTGAAACTCATTGTTGAACTGGAGCAATATGCATGTCTCGTTCGAGGAACTGAATGCCCGAGCTAAACTGATATGATGCGGTCAATTAGGAGGATAAATTAGCCACATGATAAGGTGTGGTACAGGCTCGTCTTGGTCAGGAAACTATGGATCCGTGACGCAACAGACAAAAGTCATTGCTCTCCCGGAGATAGTTGCGCCATGCTGATTGACCTGTAACCCAAACCGACCCAAAGTTTTCTATTTGGCTCGCGATACTTAAGGTCTGTTTGACACCCTCAAATCTCACATCTGAAATCTGAAACCCGGGTGTTCGCAAGATGGTCAAGCAAAAAGGGCATATGGCCACGATCACTGGTCGCAACGATTGCTTGGCAAAGCACATGACCACAGCCAGTGGATATCACGGTGCTAGATCTCGAATCTCCAATCCAAGATCAGAGAGTAGAGAGAGGGACAGTCGTGAGGCATGGACCACTGCCACCCGAACTCGCAGCGGTCACCTAAAACTCCCAAGTATACCAGACAATTAACAAGGTGATTGTTATAAATATGCGAGTATATAATCATCATATCAATATCATCGCTTCAAAATTTCAGAAACAAAAAAGGACATAGAAGGAAGGAAAAATCAACATCAACATCAACATCACCTTTGTCCCAAATCAGCTGGGATCGGCGGTCGATGAACCCGAATAAAAATATAAAGAAAAATGAGAAGAAAAAAAAAAGCTCTCCCTGTGAGCGTTTTTACCTCACAACAGGTACAGGTGGCTCTAGGACTAAGAATACAAGCAGGACAAAAAACGAAAATGTCGAAAAAGAATGTATAGCGAAGAAGCCTCCATGAGCTGCAGCAGAAGTCTCTTGACTGTCATGAACCCCCTCCATACTAATACATAGATGGTCATCCACCACTGTCAAGATCATCCAAAATTTCAGAAGAGCTCCCGTAAAAAAAAAAAAAATTCTCCTTTGCCACCAGGAACTTTGCAAAATATCCCAGAGAAAATCGGAAAATGCTCGGCGCTAGCTGAGCATCACTTCTCTAACTTTCAAAGAGGCTTCCGGAGGAAATGAAAGACAAAAGGGTTTTAGTTTTCTATTTTTTCAGTTTTAATCTATTTTCCCAAGAAGTCGAGAAAATTAGATTAGGGTAAAAAGCGATGAGTTACTCGGCTATGAGTTAGTGCGTGCAGAAATGCAGCTTCCTCAGTCTAAATCCTTGGCAGAACTTGCAGTTGTGTCTAGTCCGTTGAATGAATCTTCACCATCCGCCATGGTTGGAAAGCTTCCCAGGCTGTTCTCTTCAAGGATGTTGTTGCGCATTTTCCCGGGTCTTGTTCGGACATTGACCCCCATCGGAAAAGGAACCTGTGAATCCAAGTTGTCAGCAGCATGAGGCTACGTCCAGCTTTGCCATGGATACCTCACTGGGTTTCCATCATATTCCAACTTATTTCAATTGTGGGTCAACAAATCGGTAGACATCACTACAAAGATTCTTGCATATGAGGCCGGAGAAAATAAACTTTTGTTCAAGCAACCACACACATACCTGATCACCAGCATTCGGTCCCTCAGTATGGAACAGAATAGGACGACATCTTTTATCCTCATTCATCAAGCTCGAATTTTGGAAATGTGCAATGAGTGCCGCTTTTCCTTGTATACGAGCATATGCAAGAGTTGCTACTTTTTCACTGTTGAATTTTTCCCATTTCTTCCCATTGAATGCCTATAGAGGGTTAAATCGTATTTGAGGTCTGATCGTCAATCTATAATCTTCGAATGCCCTATTCAGCTGCATTTTGAACTAATTAAGGCATACCTTATAGAATGGAATAATTTGGCTTGGCTCAGTCATGTTGATGAAAGCATACCCAACATTGCATTTGTTCTGCATCAAGAATGAAAGTCAATCAGTTGCAGTGGATGGGAGTTTAAAGTGAAAAAACCATATTGACTCATCACTTTCTCCAACCTAATCCCTCAAGCCCACATTACTCACTTCGGGAAAGAAATGCACTTGCCTTAAAATCTATTGGCAGATAAATGAAGTCATAAGTTCCTCGATGTCGATCGTCAATTGCAGCCAAAAGCATTTTTGAAGTATACCTGTGTGTTTAACAGTAACAGTAACTTCAGACTTACTTGAGTACCTAAGAGAAATAAGTGCTCCTTTAAAATACGTATGATTCTCTAATCAATGCTTCAAAGAGGGCAATGAAGTAAAAACTAAGAAATAAGCCTTTACCAAGGGAACATATTAATAGCAAATGGTAATCACTCCATCCAGCGAAACCACAAATGACCAGGCACAAATATATAGTTATAAATTTGAGCTTTCTCCTTCTCTATTCTAGCGGCGCACAAGCTATTGTGCCACTGCTGAATCAAATGCAAATAGGAAGAATTCAATATGAATAGTAAATCATATCCTACCACCAGACCAACAGATCTAACCATTTCCATCCTTGTCCCCACAATAGCTTGTAAGTCATGACAAATACAAAGAGAGGAATAACAAGGATTTTTCCTTCCCTTTAGGTATCAGGCCAAAAGGAATTAGTAGGAAGAAACACCAAGGACTGTTATTTGTTTTCCTATGCTTGCTTAGGACACATTGATCAATATTGAATCCATCCTAAACAGAACAAAAGTTGATGAGTATTCATTTGGATGTGGAATTACATACTTGTTAGGAATGTTCTTAATCATCAAAGTTGTCCTGTTATCTTCTCCTCGCATTATCCGGTCAATGTCTAGTTCGTACTGCTTCTTGTTGTCCACCTGATTAGAAGCACCATCATTTCTTCGACTTCTAGTACGCTCATTGGACGGATCAAATGAAGTTACAACAGGCATCATGTGGCCTCTCCCAGGAAACATAATTCCCTGCTGATGATGTGATTGGAGTCCCGCATTCCCGGGGGCGATTGGCAAGTCCACACAGTTCCCGCCAGCTTGCTGAATGATGTTATGAGGAACAAAATCCATGGAATGCAGCGGGCCACCAGAAATTCGCATATTTCCAAGAGAAACGTGACGAAAATTAGAAGCCTCAGGTGATTCTCCTATATATGGTTGTTGCCGGTCCCAAATAGAAGAATTAAAGGCTGGAGCAGATCCAACGCTATGATTATTCATGGATAGGACTGTGTTGAGCATTTGAGATGGTGCTCCAGGGAGTCCCTGTAGTCTTGGCAGAGGACGAGCATTACTGATTCCACCCATAAAAGATGGAGAGTTTGGCCACAAGAGGCTTGGAGGTTGAGGAGAACACGAATTGCTCCATGTGTGATGATGTCCAGCAAGAGATTGGCTCCCATTCAGAGCAGCTCCAAAGACTGAAAAAGAGAGCTCACGCAATTAAATCCAAAGAAGACCCAAAAAATAGTGAGTTAGCATTAGAAAAGATCCTCCTAGTTATCTAACAGGAGTATAAATGAAACTAGCTGATCCTTAAGTTAGAACTTGAAGAGGCGCAGTGATTACATACTTAATTTGCATTGCGCTCCATCTAAAAGGAAAAAACAGCCAAAAGACAGATCCTTTTGTCCACTTAACCTATGAAGCAACTTCAAAAAAATCTTCCAAAATTTAAAACTTCCTGGCAATCGAGACTCAAAACGTCTGGGATTTTTAGATTTCCTGTTTGGCCCGAAATGACTTAGAAAAGAGAGCCTACTTGAGAAATATTATCCAAATTACCAAATGTGCCTTTTGTTTTTTCCTGCTGAAAGAGCATGTTCAACATCTATTTGTAAGAAATAAATTCAATGCCTTACTAGTTGCACGCAGCTCTGATGATGAGAAAACACACAGCATTCTTGATAATCATACTTACTGCCTTCATTAAGCCCCAGTGAGTGTCCTTCTGAGCCTACTCTGCATAATTGCCTGTGATCCATTCTTTCAAGTGGTATCTGGTTAAAGTTGGCCCCCATGATATTAGAAGAATTACAGGGAATGCCATTTGTAAGGCCATCATGATATTCTGGAAGAGAATGAGGATGAACGCCAGCTGCTGGTCGAATATCAAATGCCAGTTGTCCTTTGGTATAACCAGATTCAGTAATGCCAGAATAATTTCCGACTGAACCGACCCTCATCAAAGAAGGCAAGCTGCTAGGAACACTAGAAGATATCCCCTGATGAAATGCAGCTTCCATAAATGGGGATCCTACAGAGTGCATACCCAAACTAGTTCCATTTTCCATGCTGTTAGGCATGATTGTCCCCAACGGTAGTCCTGCTAATAATGCTCTGTGAGAGAACTGCCTGCTTATTAATTTAAAATAGTAAATGAAATTCCAGCATCTACACACACCAGATATCCTGACGGTGGAGTTATTTGTGGGGCTGTTCTGCTGCAGAAAAAGATCAATCTCATCTTGCTCCAAGTCCTGTGGCAGTTGTTGCACACTGCAGCATAAACAGAGTGACAAAAAGTCAGTAACAGATCAACAGATAAAGTTCCTCTCATTATACATCTCAAACCAAGGTTAGAACTATACTCAGCAAAGGTTAGTCAAATCAAAGAATAAATAAGTCTTTGCATAATCAGATGTGGTGTCCAAATTGCAAACTTGCTTCAGAGATGGTACTTTGTCAATTTAATAACCAATATATGTTTTGGGTGTCAACCTTTGTAGAAAAAGTTTGAGTATGCTCCCCAGGCTACAGAAGAAAAGGTACAAAGATAACAGAGTACTGTTAAGGTTGTCAAGCTTAAAGAATCATACCGTCTTGCACCACCAGGACGACTTGGCTCAACTTTAATTTGTTTTCCAGCAATATCGCTCCTGTTCAATGCACGAAGAGCAGCCCTCTGCAGCTCTAACATCATAAAATTCAACAAACTTATGATTACTTCGGTGCGGAGTCTCACGAATCTGCAATAGGATTACGAGTATGCAAGTCAATTCACTTTGTCGCAATTCTATGAAGAAAGGCACGTTAAAACCCACAGAATTTCTGACCTCTTTGACTTCTCCGTAAACACCAAATATATGGCGTAGTTCATCATTTGAAACAGAAGAGTCAAGGTTAAATACCACAAGAGTCCCCTTGGTTAATATCTTTTTCTGAAGGATTGTCCTAATAAATGGGAAAAGAACAGAACATTAGTGTCGAGCTAGATAATTTAAGCATGTGAACATGACAAAGAAATTTACACTACCATAAGGGAGATATCCATCTTCAAAACAAGAACCGTACATCGACATGGACAAAACAAGACAGATTACCTTCGGAATCGAGTAATGAATGTCTAGTTTTCTACGCCTTAGAGGTTTGTTCTGGAGTGCTTTCATGGCATTTCGGGCCGCTCGGATGTCATAGTAAGATATCATCACAAAGCCCCGATGTTTGCATGCTGTATAAAGATTGCGAATACCTCCATATTGCTGCATAATGAACACAGTGGGTCATAAACCGGCCAACACAGGAAATATATGTCAAAGCTAATTCGATATTGCCACGTGTTGAAGATGTGAATGGATCATGTCCAAGAACCTGCAAATAAAGTCAAGAAAACAGAACAAAAACAAAAAAAAGAGCAAAACCTCAAAAGAGCCCGTAGCTCGGCATCTTCAACATTGCTGTTTATGTTCCTCACAAACAGTGTCCTAGAGGGGTGCTCCCCATAAGGGTGCTCCCCTGCAATTGAAGCATTATTTCCTGATGGAGACACACCGCCAATAAAGTCAAACTTCTTCTGACCTGCAGATAAACCATCATCTCCAGATCCATTCCCCCAACACTACTAAATAAGTCCAAGTCCTCCACATCATCCCCAGCCTTAGGCTGCGCAAGAAAGTCAAGTCCATCCGTCACTCCAGAAAGCAAGTCGTCATCATCAGGGAGCAGGTTTCCTATTGTCTGTGCTTCAATTTCTTCCAAGGATTCAAGTACTTCATCTTCTTCATAGTGAACAGTGTCAATTGAATGGCCATACATTGCACTATTTGATGTTACTTTCACTGCACCAGGAAGATGCAAAACCAATGAGATAAACAGAAGCACCACAAGCCAACTTAAAAGAACCAGTAAGCAGTATCATAAAGAACTGCAATGCAACACAAATTAAACATCAGAGAAGTTGGAGACAGAATATTAATTAGAGCAGTTTCATAGAAGGAACTTGAACATAAGTGAGGAAATGAGGAGAGAGGGCCTACTTTTCCTGCTAAATAACTCCGACAATGAGTTTGAGAATAGACTGTTCTCAGACCGAGCACCCATCAAATTAATTCTTTCACTTTCCGTAAGGCGTGGAGCTGGCTTTCCATTCCAACTAGTTTTCAATCCTGGAGTGCAGTCTGCAGGTCCCAACAAAGCCGAAGACTGAGTACAGTGTCTGTCTCTTGCAGTAGCCTTTGAATCTAAGCCAACATTAGCATTCCTCTTCTCTCATTGGAAAGGCTCAAGAAGATTAGCAGACATTGTCGCTGGCAATTCCATTCGTGAGAGCTTGGACAGGGTTGAAGAAGTGAAACACTTTCCACTAATGATCCTGGACGTAAGAGAAAAAGTTGACTCTT